>PVJH01023543.1:22315-34836 GCA_004026705.1 Nesogale talazaci | reverse complement strand
AAGTAAAATTCAGTAGATTTCCCAAATATTTCATTCCTATTCACAACGTGGCTAAGCAGCCAATGCCATAAGGCCACAAGAGACAGATGCCCTAAGCAAGTATGGTGAAGAAAGCTGATGGTGCCCAGTTATCAAAAGATAAAGCATCTAAGGTCTTCAAGGCTTGAAGATAAACAAGTGCCCAACTAGTTTGGAAAAAGCAAAGCCCACATGGAAGAAGCACACCAACTTCTGTGATCATGAGGTGTCAAAGGATTGGGTATCAGGTAAAGAACAAAAAATCATACCATTGTGAATAAGGGGGGTGTATATTGGGAACCCAAAGCCCATCTGTAGACAACTGAACATTCCCCTACAGAAGTGTTGTGGGGAGATGAGCCAGTCAGGGTACAGTGTAGCAACCATGAAACATCCAACTTTCCTCTAGTTGTTGAATGCTTCCTCCCCCCAACCAACATCCATTTTCATGGTCCCAATTCTACCTTACAAATCTGGCTAGATAAGAGGATGTACACTGGTAAAGATAGGAACTGGAAACCCAGGAGATCCAGGACAGATGAACCCCTGAGGACCAGTGTTAGAATGGTGATGCTGGGAGAGTGAAGGGAAGATGAGGGGAAAAGATTACAACGATCTACACCTAACCTCCTCCCTAGGGTATGACAGAGGAGAAGTGAGGGAAGGGAGATGTCAGACAGTACAATAAATGGAATAATAATATAATATCAATTATCAAGGTTTGATGGGGGAGGTGGAGTGGGGAGGAAGAGGCAAAATGAGTGAATACCAGCAACTCAAGTAGAAAGCAAATATTTTGAGAATGATGAGGGAAACAAATATACAAATATGCTTGGCAGAATTGATGTATGTGTGAATGAGTTGTAAGAACCCCCAACAAAATGAATTGATAAAAAAAAAGAAACAGAAAAGAGACAGATGCTCGTATTACTACGTCAACCTTGCAGTGTATTGCAACAAACAAGACAACTTGTGTTTGTAGATTCAGTGCTGACAGCTGCCCCTTCCCACTAATGTGCACAATGTGATACAATTGATTTTCTTTCAAATGAAATGATATATGTCAATATTTGAAACAAAGGAAATCGTGCATCTAAAATCCCATTGTAAAAACCCGTGGACCAAATGGTGCTTGCAGTTCTCCTAGGTCACCTCCAAGAATCACCCGGGCCAGAGACACAGAACTAGCACTGGCAAGTTGTCTGCACATTTCTTGTTTCTCTCCGAGGACCTCCGTGCCTTTATGCTCAAGAGGACCAGGTAACCGAGTCATGAAGCTGCCTGGAGTTTCATTCTAGGCCCTTTCTCCTATAGATCGCCATCCCTCCCACTTCGTTTTCACATGGAATACACGCCATCTTTCTATTTCCCCCACTGCGGAAACCCCCTGCTGTGGCGTCCATCGCCCCCTTGGCCATGGTGACTGGGGGGCTGCCGGCCACAAAGTCAGCAGGTGAAGACCACCAGCCACTCCGAGGGAGACAGATCCGGCTTTTACTCGCACAAGCAGCAGCAATCTCAGAAAGTCCCCCATCAGTTCTCCCTGCCTTCCCAAGGTCGCAAGGAGGTTTACCCCTGTGTTGCCAAAAGGAACATTAAGAGAGAGTAAGAATTTTGCTTTTAAAAGGAAAAATTCAAATAAACAAAAAACAAGACCAGTTCCATGCAATACAGTGGATTAAATATATTAAAGACAACAGCGCTTTCATCACCCCAATCAACTTTAGAACCTAGTCTTCATTTCTCTACCCATTATTATGATCTGTCCATCACGCCCTCACCAAACTCCTCTAACATAATCATAAGCAACTGCTAATCTCATTAAGCTATCTCTAGAGCATTATCTATCCTTCATTGAAAATAAAGAAAATTGTCCAAAGAACTACTACCAGAAATAAATAAAACAGATAAACCTTGACCCAAGAGAAAACAGAAGATACTAGAAGCCAGAACAAATGGTAAGTGGGTCAAATGAAAAACATGTGCTAATGTGTTAAAATTTTCCCCTGAGAAGACACAGTAAATCTCCTTCTAACACACTCTGTCTTTGGAAGAGACTGGTCACATTCCTAGGCAGTGCTTCAAGGGAAATCGATGGAGGCTTGACACACTTGGGGACTCTGCCAATGGTTTTTGGACTTTCACTATCTTCCGTAGCTTTCTGCAAACTGGGTGCTTAGAAATTAAGCTCTCATAAAAGTTTCTCTTTGGATATTAGACTTTATGCTTCACAAGCCTCGAATCTCACAGACCAATGTGGTCCTGTGTGGACCTAGCTGAGACACCTCCTTTAGATGACTGCTTGTTTTCAGACAAGCCTTTCAACCCCAGGTGCTTTTCTTTTTGATGGCTGGGCACCATCTGATCTCTGCGTCACACTTAGTTGTGGCCCCCATATCTTCAGTGGTCACTTCAAAATGACAAACATTGAGCAGGGCCACGTGTAAGAACTCAATGTTTACATTGGGATTTGCGATTAAGTGTGAACTCAAAATTCAATCAGATGCCTTGGCTTATAGATCTCAGTGATAGGTTTAGGGTCAGCATTACCATCTGGTTGAAAAATAATTTAAGTCACCACTTCAGAACACTTAGTAATTCTAATAATGCTATCAGTAATCTAGTCGGTCATATAGAATTTAAAGTACTACTGAGAAAAAGAAAAGAAACATTTCAACATGGGATAGTCTTGAAGCTAAAATACATGGGATGATCCCTTAGGCAGTTTAAAACTGAAGTAACTGAACACTCTTTTTGAAAACAAGTAGGGTTCGATACAAGACAACATTTTCTTTTTTTCTTTTTACTATTTTAGGCATCACTGCCCTCTGGTGGGAGTGGGAGGCCCAGCCTTGCTCCTGGAGAGCTGCTGCTGGATTTGAACCACCAAGCCAGTGAGCTGCAGTCCTGCACTCAACCGCTATGCCATCGGGGCTCAGCCCACAAGGCAATATTTTCAATCCTGCTCACTGACTATGGCAACATGATGCCTGCACGACTGAGACCTACCAGAGAAAGCAAAGGAAATATGGAAATTATCAGTATGCACTAGCTTTAGTTTCTCGGTTACCAGGCAGTCTCAAAAGCAAGAGATCTGAACCACAGTTCATTGACTCCCCGACCCATGATCTTGGAATGGCATCCCCTTCTTCTCACACTAGGGTGTTTTAGCCTTACATCCAAAGGAGTGCTTCAATCCCTTTAATCTGCAACGAATGTGTTCAAAGTAAAATCTGGTTCCCGTAGTGGGGTTTCCAAATCAAACAATACTGATTTGGTCCATAAGGAATGCGGTAGACCTCAAAAGGCTAAAGAACAAATCCCAGGTAGACTATAGCATGAACTCAGGGTCACCACAGGCTGAAAAGTAACCAGGTGAAAAATGGAAGGTGACACCAGGGGGATTCTCCCAGTCGTAGGTTAGGTCAGCAGTGTTCAGTGCTTTTCCCAAGGGCAGGCTGTCCTTGCTGGGTTTTCCCACCAGCAGGAGTGAAACCACTGTCTCAGACACCGACATTTCTCTGCCTCCACTGGTTATGAATTCCCAATGAGATTCTCTGATCGCTGTTATAGGAGTATCTATTAATTGGGGTGACCATGGCGGCATAAATTTAGCCTGTCCCTTTCCCCACTAAAGAAAACCTCACCCCAACAATGGTGAACCCTCCACCCGACTGAAAGAAGTTGATTTTAAGATATATACATATAGGGGAGCAAGCAAGCATACCTAAATGGATAGCAACCATTAGAGAGACATTCTACCACATTGTTTGGGGGATTGGACTAAATAATGATAGGGCCTGAGATGGGAGACCTGTCTTTGTCCAGGTGTCTATCCTCAGAATCTTTGGGCCTCTGTGATTGACTAACTTCACTCAGCATATGGTTCAGCATATGGTTCTCCAGGTCTATCCATGTCATGAGGGGCTTCTTAGACTTCCCCTAGATGGTAAAGATGAAAGGAGCAAGATGTGGTTCTTGGCACCCTAAGCCTATTCCTACTTTGTCTGCTGAAATGAACCCTAAGGGTAAAGATGAAATGAACCCAGCAGGAATATGCTGAAATTCCTGCAGAAATAGGGTGAGGGAACTTGAGATATCAATCAAGAAGACGATGGGAGTGGGGTGTCTGGGAGGAAAAACGTGAGGATTCCATGACTCCGTTTCTTGATTTTCCTGATGACCGGGATTGCATGGTCACCTGGTGAGGACGGAGAAGAAATGAAGCGTGCAGAGAGAGCTTGCGATGGTCTAGATGTTCTGTGTCAAAAGTTAAAACAGACAGACAAATGGACAAGCGTCAGGGACTGCCTGTATTTTCCTTTGGAGACTCTCACCTTACAGGACCTGCTTGCCAGCTCCTTTCTCTCAAGAGGTGGTCAGGGGTACAGCAGCTGGAACAGAGCAGTGAGCGGGTTCCACCACAGACTTTTTCACTATGTAGGAGTCCCCGTGAGTTGGAATCACTCCATGGTAGGGCGTTTAACCCTAATCCTCCCCACCAAGCACCAGCCTAAGCCCTAACTGTTTCACTAGTTTGCAACAGAAAGCTGAACATTTTACAACCAGGATGCCTTGCTGAGACTCATCAGAACCCTCTGCCATGGGTCAGACCTACTCATAGGGACCCTCTGTAGACTTGCTGGCATAGTCCTTCAGAGGGACTAAGGAGCCTCATCATTCTTCTAAAGAGCAACTGGTGAGTTTGAACCTCCCACCTTGTGGCTAGCAGCCTGATGCCTACTGCACAGCCCCACCAGGGGTGATCTTATGGGATGTTTGAAACAGCACCCAAAGTCCAGGCAGGGGGAGTGGAGTCAACAGTGGCATCCAGGCACCCATGCCTCCATCCTGACCCTCAGGTCAGAAAGGCATCCCCTGGGCTGGATGGGGCCCTTCTAAAATTCTTGGAAGCTGGAAACAGAAATCCTCACTGACTCCATGAACCCCCACCCCTGCCCTCCCCTCCTGGTGCCATGCACCCTGAGACAGCCAGCTCATCACACAAGTGTATGTGTGTGTGGGGGGGGCATGCAGCGACAGGCAGTCCTGGCAGGCCTTGCTGTAGCTCTCATTGCGCCGCCCTGGCCTCCTTAGGAGTTGGGCTGGTAAGATGCTTGGGTTGAAGCCTTATGAGGTGCAAGGGTGACTGAGAGGGCTCAGAGGCAAAGGGGCAGCCAGGGAGAGGACATGTACTGCAGGAGACAGAGTCAGATCTGGTGAGTAGTGAGGCAGCAGTCATGGATATGAACTTCAGGGTCTTCAGGGGCACCTTAGGCCACCTGGCGTTGGCAGAGTTTGTGCACCAGGAGGTCCTTGGTAATTAAGGCAGCCCTGATTTATACATGGCCCACTGCTTGAGGCGCTGGCAGCAGGTGCAAGAGGAGCTTGTGCCTTGCTGCAGGACCCACAGGTGTCCTGCCTGGTCAAGAAAGCATCAGCCTGGAGCGTGTTGGCCCTGGGCATGCGTGCAATTGCCACATCCTGTGGCATGTGCGGAGGCTCCATAGGCAGGTGGCAAAGGGCGAAAGCACCACTGAAGCCCTGACCCAAGAGCTGCTGCTGCTGGTCCAGGAGTGCGAGGAACTTGCTTCCCAGCTGAGCCGGACGCGCCAACCCCGGCAGCAGTCGCTGGACCAGCAGGAAGTGCTGCACGGGTACCTGCTCCAGGCCCAGAGGCCAACCTGCTTCCACCACGCGGCCCCTGAGAAGTTGGGCAGTTTCAGCCTTTCACCCCAGCTGCTGTTCCCCCCGGTGTGGTCCCAGGAGGGGGAGGAACAAGGTAGGTGGCTTCCTCCTCAGGAGCAATGGGCATGGGGAGGCGGGTAGGGGTGGGTGTGTGTGGGAAATACCCCATTTCCTGGGTCCAGGCCTGTGGATACTTTCTGCTAGACTGTCACTCAGCCCTGTGTCCATACTGGCCACCGTGCCCATGCTCATCATCTGCCCTGTCCACTGTAGTCATGGATACAGGTGTAACAACCTAAGCAACATCCTCTGTATGCTAGATGCCTCCTGGGGAGATCTATGCAGGTGGCCATTGCAATGTAAGGGTGTCTCGGGAGGTGATGGCCACTACTTGCATGACAGGGGACAGAGCATGAAAGAAGATGATTCCAGACCTGACCTCATACAGCCTTCTGTTCATCGCTGATCCCAAGGTGCTACCAGAGTGTGCTCATCTGGGACACAGAGATACAGGTGATGTGAGGGTAAGACACACTTTGAGTCCTAGCAATGGGAGAAGGTGGACCCAGACTCAGATGGAAGGGTCGGGGAGGGATGCCTGTGGGGCAGAGAGTCATGGCATGTTCCTGACACTTGGCCTGATGTGCTATAAGAGAATTTCCCTACCAATCTTGTAAAAGGCTCTCTCTGTCTCTCTCTCTGTCTCTCTGTCTCTCTCTCTCTCACACGCACACACAATGATCAAACAGGAACAATCTTTAATACCGCATATTCATTCCCACATAGGGATCTTTTTCTTTGTGTGTACATTTTATTACTTTTTAAAAGATTTGATGGCTATATATATGAGCATTGTCCCCCAAATGGAGAATTTCTCCAATCGTATTGAAGGTCACAGGGGATGGGCTGCCCCCACTATGGTGACACCTCGGAGAGACTGAGGTGATGAAGCCTGCTCCCTTTCTTCTCTCAGTCTTCTCCTTAAGGGCCCCAAGCATCCCATCCATTCCATCCCAAGGGCCCGCCTCCTCCTTGAACTTGCAGAGAAGCCACAGTGCTCATGTTTGCTGCTGGTTGATTTGTACAGCATTCATATCAAGGCCTGTCCTTTGTGCCTTTCGGCTTCACGAGATTCCTTTGATTATTCCAGAAAGTGAACCACAGTAGATTCCAGCTCTCAGCAGCCTAGACCTCACCCCGAACTCTACTGACTGGAGTCAAGAGGGCACAGGGATAAGGAAGAGCTATGCAGGCGCATATATTGAGAACAAGATCTTCTTAGGATGTTCATCCCTCTGTTGGACAAAGGGGACAGCACTGTTCAAGGTGTGGCTGGGCTGGGAGTAAGTTGCATTAAATGTTGTCAGTTGCATCAATTTTGTGAAGTGTCCTAGATTATTAACTGAGCATGTGATTATTGAGTGACCTCTACATGTCAGCAGTTAGAATTATACAGTCTTATTTGGGGCACACACTGTGAATAGGTTTGAGAGTTTGGTAATTTGAGGTACATGGAAGTCCTCCTTGCCTTGCATGTTGCTGTGACACCTTCAAGCAAACACAATCCAAATAACTTGATCCACATGCTTGGTTCTGAGGAGTTGCGTGTCTGTGCTGATCAGTTCACTGATACCATCAGGTGAGGAAAAGGAGCAGTGGGGACAGTCAAAAAACAATGTTCTGGTACTCTCCTTATGTTCTCTCTCTTTGACTAAGGCAGCTGTGTTCTCCTGTGTGTCCACCATCTTAGGTGGAAGAACATTGCCTTTTTTAAAAAAGAGAAATGCTTAGGGAAGTGTTGACTTTCCAATGGAACGTTCAGCCTTGGCCGTCCCCATTGTGAAGCCCCTTTCTATTAAAGAATGGATTAAAAGAAAATTTATGTTCACTAATAGCCCATGTAGTCTTAGTACTGCGAGATGTTGCTTGTCTTGCAAGGGTGAATTGGATCAGAGAACAGACTAGGGCCAGCCCACGTGGGAGTATGCTTTGGATTCCTCTCCTCATGGCTGTATTCTCCATTGACTCTCTGCTTCCTTGAGACAAGTACACTAAGGCAATGAGAAAATAGGGTGAGGGTTGGAGGGCTTGGGGGGAGAGTGAAGGCAGGCCCCAGGTATTAGATTAGTTAGCCTCCAATGTGAATAGCAGGCTTGAATTTTCCCCATGAGTTTGCACCTGGCTCATGAAGATCAACTTTTTCTGTACATGCATTCACCTGTTGTGTCTTCTATGTGTTGGGTACGTAAGGACAGATTCTGGTGACGAATACCTTTTGCCTCTGTGCAGAGATCTTTTGGGCTGTGAACTGCAAGGTCAGTGGTTCTAAGAACTACTAAGGAGAAAAACGAGGTCACCCACAGAGTTTCGCAGCACTGCAAAGTCTAGGAGGCAGCTCTAATCTGTCCTGTAGAGTCCCAATGAGTTAGCATCTACTTGGTGCCAGTGGGTGGGCGGTGAGTTCAGTGCTGACAACTCCCTGGGAATGGTGTGAGACCTGGGAATCAGTTGGTGCTTTTTAATTCTACAGTGTTCAGTGTTTGGTTCCTGTACCAACCATTTTGGGATCACCTGGGGACTAGCTAGAAATGCAAATTGTCTGGCCTGAACTGAGACTTGTACATTGAGAAGCTTTGAGAGTGGGGGCACCAGGTGTTTAGGTGGGAGTATTCAGGCAAGCGGCATAGGAGCAGGCATCAATAGAGGTTCATGGAAATAAAGGCATACAGATTTCCTACCAAAGTGAAATGCTGCATATTGATTTGCAATGTTGGCTTCTGCCTCAACAGTATGCCATGAGCATACTCTGATTCTTGAGAATGATTTCTGATAGTTATCAAAATGATGGCAGTGGGTTTTGTTTTGTTTTGTTTTATGGGCTTTCATTCGCTCTTGCTATTTTTTCCCAACTTTTATTTTTACTATGTGGATTATACACACAAGCACATTTGGTGAATTGAACAGCAGTGGATATTGTCATTAAAATCTGAGGCATTTAAGACCTCAGTGCCATAGTGTTCATTCTGACTTGTCACGTCTCTATATAGGGTTTCCAAAGTAATAAATTTTTCCAGTAGAAGACAGTCTTCTCTGTATCCCAGGAAGCTATGCTGTTCTAGGTTTATCTACTTACTAGAAAGATGAAATATTTTACAAACTCTTTGTCCATTTGCATTTCTTCTGTCATGATGTGGTGATACCTGCCTATTCTTGAAATGCTCATTATTTATTTTGTGGGCATTCATATTTAAGATTGCAACTACTTTCCCTTTTTATAGTTTACTTTTCTTATGGCATTTGAAAGTTCATATATAATTCACATAGTCAATTCATTAGTGCTATCATACTCAGAAGAGTTGTGCAAACATCACCACAACCAATTCTAGAACATTATCTCTTTTCTTCTCCTCATTATTGCTAGGTCCCCATGTCTCCCCACCAACCTCCTGTGCCATGCCCCTAAGAAATTTTTAATCCAGTTACTCTCTATCTATTTATCTTTTGTGGGTTTCATACATGGGAAGGCATATAAGCAAAGCAAAGCCTAAACAACAAAGACAAAACAAAACAGATTAAGCATGAATCACAAAGAAAGCAGAAAATGTTAAAAGCTGGAATAATTTTAAAATAGGTCATAAGTGAGGTCAAATGATCAAACATTACATTTTGGCTTATCTATTCCTGCAATCCACTTTACAATGCATTCTGTGTGATAGCAAGGCTATGGACAGTCTTGGCCTAAGGTCAGAGGGGTTTCTTCAGAGTCTTCATCCATGTGGCGATTCTGCACATGGGTTTTCACCTTCCACTCTCATCCACAGACTCTGAAAACAATGTATTCAGAATTTCAGATCTAGTACCCTTCCATTGTTTGGATTTGGATATTTACAATCACTGGATCACACAGCCTAGTGTACTACTTCACTGTGGACTGAGCTGACGCTTCACTTAGATTATTGCTTGTTTTAAGGAAAGCCTTTATGCTAACATGATGGCTGTGGTTCTGGTGGCATTTTGATAGTCAGAAGTAGTCAATTTTCTATATTGAAACCTTTGTTGTCCATGATCATTTATTCTTTTTCTTTTACCAGGAATATAATTGTTCTTTTGAGATAACATGTGACATCTTCTTGAGTCTCGACTTTATGGAATTTTTTAAAAACTTCACTCATTAATCTACTTTGGTTTCCATTTGGTATTTATTTATAAGTATGCACTTGATTATGCTTTCCCACAAGTAATACCTCACCAGGGTTAGTTAATGTTCCAATCTTTGTCAGATGATTTGAAAGGATCGTCTTCATCCCAAACTTAATGCACACAAAGAGACACAAAGTTTGTAGTCCCTTTCAGGATTGCACCTTGTTCCATGAACTATTAGACTATGACACCATTTAACAATTTTTATTATTATATCACACATTTTAATAAATGCAGGGAAGAATGTCATTCATAATTCCTCTGTTCCTGTTTCTTCTCTTAGTTGAAGCATTACCTTCTTTTTGTGTGTAATCCTTATAAATAATTGTCACCAAGTTCTCTCCACCTCATAGCAAACCTAGAGAACATGGTAGAACTGCCCCTGTGGGTTCCTGAGACTGTCACTCTTTCCAACAGAGCACTAAGCCTCAGCTTGCTCCTGCAGAGAGAACTTCAGTGAGTAGACTCTTCCTTTCCATAAGGACCAACAATGCGGAGGCCACTAACCCTTCTTTCCCAGCACTCTTGTGGGGTAGAGTTGGCTTTGTACGGAAGAGGAGCAAATGTGATTGAAATGGCATGGGAAATTTCACAAGTTCCCCCAACCCGAGGTTAAAAGTGTGTGCTTGACAGGGTTCTCTAGAGAAACAAAGCCAGAACACTAATAACCATATATGTTTTATATAGATAAATGTCTAACACAAGAAACAGTTAGTTAATGTATAAAGCAGAATGAATGGCTCAGTGTAACTCTCTTCCATAAGACAGTTAATACACTGTCAGTACTTTAAGTCTTAAGGGCCACCAGGTACCATCTGTTTAGCAATTAAGTCTGTCTGGCCACAGGCAGCAAACAGTAAGGCAAGTCACCAGCAGTCAGTCATATGACTGCTGTCCAACAGACCACAGCTGAAGAGATGTATATTCCAGTAGCATGGCAAAGCAGGGATTGAAAGACCCTCAATTCACAGCTACACAATCCATGGATTAGGTGTCCCAAGCGTAGTGTAGCTTGCAAATGGAGGCACAGAACAAGCAAAGCAGCCTACTGCACAGTGTTCTGAAAATCCAAGAGCAAGAGAGATGTCTAAGTCTGGGTAGACTAGAGAAATATATTCATAGACACTCATATGGGTATAAGTGAAAGGTTTATATACAAGAGGAATGAGACATTGGGAAAGCATCCAGACCCAGTCCAATCCAAAGTTATAAGTCCAATATTAGCCCATATGTCCGACACCAGTATATAAAGTCTCCTTTCAACTTTCTAACCACGTGTGATGACACCAAGGCAGTCACAGGTGAGTTGGTGCAGAGTCTTGTGTGTCTGGTGGCAGCAGAAGCATCTCAGCACTGGCAGGAGTCTCCACGTGGCTTCTCTGATCCTAGACTTTTGGCTCAATCAGGGCAAGCCCATGTGGCCACTTCTCTGACTCCTCCATTCTCCAGGAATCAGAATCGATCAGCATGCTGTCATCTCATCTTGTCAGTAGTTCTTCTTCTCAGATACTGAGTCAAGTCTCTCTATTCCAATTGGAAAACACCGAGAGACTTCCCAGAATTCTCAGGAGAAAATCATGCCCATGCAGAGGCCTCATTGGCTACTTATTGGCTATCTCCAGATTGGTAGGCTAGACTCCAGCCCTAGAATCCCAATCGTGAAATTGACACATGAGTACATGACTGCCACAAGAGAAAAAAGCGAGGCTCTCTGAGTTATTTGTATCTCCTCCCTTCAATTAATTTCCCATGTGCTCATTGCCATGTTGGCACTACAAACCTATCGCAGAGGGTAGGTTTCTAATAGGATAAAGGAGATTCATATCAGATAGAGTCTAACACTCAGCACCTTGCTGGAGTTCTTGGGGAGTGAGTTATGGCAAAACTTCCCTGGAGCACCGAAGAGATGAGCTAGTCCAATAGGAATGGGAAATTTGGTGGGCCTATTTCAGGGGGCAGGGGATTGGCACAGGAGAGTTTAAGCAGCTCTCCGGGGACACAGGATTCAAAGTGGTAGCACTTGCCTGTCTGTCGGCCTTCACTCTAATAGACTCTGGGCCCTGCTCTGGCAAAGTCAGTGAATACAGCTTGGACAGGAAGGCAGGCAATAGTTTGGACATTCTTATCTCTTCCTGTCTGTGTGCTTCTGTTGAAAGTTGCCCGACACTCCCTGGGAACTTGTGAAATGACCTTGATAGCAAGATTTTGATGGAGGTAGTATTTAATTCTTTACTGTCTTTGGTTCCTCCTTGGGTGGGCTAGTGCCACACTTCCTGGTTGCCCTTGGCTCTCCAGGATCAACAAGAAGTGTGTGTGAATAACTGTGTGATCAAGGATGAAGATTAAAAAACACCAAAAAAAATGCCATGTCTCAGAAACAGCGTCAATCCATGCACACATCCGGATACAAGAGAAAATAGCTCAATTGACTGTAGCACACATATGTGGTCCTGGAGGAGGTCTTGGAGTAGAAGAAAGCTTTAGGTACTCCAGTGAAGGCAGTAAACCCCTGCTACTTTAAGCAATTAAGATAAAAAAATGATAAAAATTCAAAATAAACTTCAGAGAAATCAAGGAAAGTGCTATAAAATCAACCTGATGGGTTAAATGAGAAA
>PVJH01023543.1:8811-22215 GCA_004026705.1 Nesogale talazaci | reverse complement strand
AGGAGAATTTATCTAATATTATGACAGAGCAGAAAATAACTATCTAAGAATCCCAGAAGATCTCAAATAATTGATTCCAAAAGAAAATCATCATGTGATTTTATGGTCAAACTTTCTAAAACCAAAATGGAGAGACATTCAGAACAGCATGGGAAAAAGAATATTCATCTATTAAAACCAACTAATTTGAGTAAGTTCATTTTTTTCCTGTGAAAATCTTGCAAGCAAGAAGGCAATGGATTGATATACTCAAAGTTTTGAAAGAAAAACTGTCTATCAAGATTCCCACATCCAGCAACACTCTCCTTAACATATGAAGGAGAAATAAAATCATTTTAAGATAAGACAAAACAGGTCTGAGCCCCAGTTGCATAGTGGTTGTGTGCGGGACTGCAGCCCACTGGGTTGGCAGTTCAAATCCAGCAGCAGCTCTCCAGGAGCAAGGCTGGGTCTCCTACTCCCACCAGAGGGCAGTGATCCCCCCCAAAAAAAGTAAGACAAAAGCTAAAGGAGTTTGTAAAAACAAGAAAAGCCTGAAAAACATTAAGAGTAGTTTTTTGGAAAGTAAATAAACAACAGATAGCAACCTCAAATTATGATGTAAGCCATTATTTTCTAGAAGTATACCTATTTAACAAATCTTCCTATTTAACAAATACACAAAGTGAAACATATCCATACAACTAAAAATAAATGAACACATATCCAAAATGCAGAGAACAACAGCAACAAAAGAGAGGAAACAGGGTAGAGAATAAATAATTGGATAAATAAATATTTGAATCATTTGAAAAAAGACAAAACCCTGTACTAAACTTGGGAAAGAAAACAATCTGAAAGCAAATGAACCTGGATGAAAAAGTAAAAACTCCAACGACACAGAGGAAAACCACAAAATCATGTAAAACAGTTACATAAGAATAATATACACAATAAAAAAGTGTTGACCAAATCCACAAAGAGGATGCAGTACAGAAAACTATCATGAATAATTATGCCAGTAACATCAAAAAATAGCAAACTAATTAAAACCATACAGATCTGAGCTGCTCCCCAGTGGCATAAAATGGTTGAGTGTGGGACTTCAGCCCGCAGGCTTGGCAGTTCAAATCCAGGGGCGGCTCTCAGGAGCAGCGCTGGGTAGCTCCCACGACCACCAAAGGGCAGTGATGTCCCCCCCCAAAGCAAACCATACAGATCCATAACAACATTGAATGTAAACAGAATTAGCCAGCTAAGAAATAAAGACTTACAAAACCAATGAGAAAGCATGTGCTTTGAATAGGCTGCTTACAAGAAACGCACCTTACCTTGTTTTTAGACAGAGTACATTGGAGGGTGGATTGCAGGAGTTGTAGTTAGATCATTATGTGACACCCTGTCATGGATCTCCCTCTTGATTCAAGATATCATTGCCTCCGTTTTGAATATTTTCTGCTCTGTCTTTCTCTGCCATTGTTATTGGGCCATATGTTTGGATTTTGTCTTGATTTTTGTATATTTTTCTCTGTGTGAAACCCAGACTTGGAAAACATATAGAGACAACACTGAATCAATAGATGCAAAGGACCTTGGCAGGGGAGGCTAGTGGGAAGTAAGGAGCTAACAAGGAGTAAAAGGAAGGATAAAAGTTCTAGAACTGAATGCTGTGATGGTTGTACAATTCCTAAGAATGTGATTGAACTGTTAATGTGCATAATGTGTGCATTGTTTACTGGTGAAACTGGTAGCATAAGCAAACTAATTAAAATAAATTGATTGCAATAAGATAAAAAATGTACAAAATGTATTGATGCTATGTAATTTAGTGACAAGATTATTGCTATTCCTTTTCCAGATCCTCTCCTTTTAAAATATATTAAACTCCCATCATCAGTCTTTTCCTCTGTTAGAGGAGACAGATTTTTGTTGGACTGGATCCACTGTCTCCTTAAATATTACGTTCAATAAAATTTGCTTATTCCTCCAAAAGAAAGGGAGAAAGAGACCCTAGGTGCAAAGACAAACATAGAGTAAAAATCAAGGGATAGAAAAAATATATCTAGATGATGGTAATCAAAAGAAAGCAGGAGAAGCAATATTAATTTCTGACAAAGCAGGCATCACAGTAATAGTCATAATAAGAGACAAATAGGGACACTATTTAAAAGCCAAACTTGAACAGAAAGACATACTATAATTAACATCCATGCACCCAATAAAAACTCTCTTACTTTCTAATAAAGACCGACCAAGTAGAAAGAAAAATCAACATAGACATAGAAGAACTAAACAACACAATTAATCATCCTCGTCTTTCAGACATTTACAGAACACTTCATGCAATAAAAGCTTCATATGCACTCTTTTCTAGTTGAATATGGAATATACTTCAATAAGATCATATATTAGGTCATAAAGCAAGAATCAATACATTTTAAATCATTGGATCTACAAAGCATTTTACTTTTAAGATCACTTGGCTATAAATTTATAAATCAACCATAGGACGATCAACTTCCCCTAATCAGTTACATGGAAATTGAACACTTTTCTTAAAAAAAAACTCTGAGTAATTACATAAATGAGGGTCACAATTTTTAAAGTTTCTTGAAACATATGGGAATGATAATACAACATGGGAGGGGGGAGGGACAAGATGGTGACCAGGTAGGTAGCTCATACAGGTAGCTCAGTGGAGAACAGCGAGTGGGGATATTTGGGAATCGAGCATGGGCATTGAGGCTGTTGGTTGATCGCCAAGGTAGTCCAAAGTACTTCTCTGATCCAGAAACTGACTTCAACCTCATCACCCCCATGTGGACTCCCGGGGTCGCAGGCCCACTAGCTGTTCCTTTTGCAGTGTTCCAGGCGATTGCTGTTCAGCAGAAATGGGAGTTGATGGGGCAAGCAAGTGGAGAAATACCATGGTCAAATGAGAAACACTCCAAGGATGTTGTGGAAAAAAACAAGCCTCCTCGTCCCCTTAGGTGACCTTCCAAGTCCAGATGCAGAAGACTAACTGTTGCAGGTAACACTGATAATTGAAGCTTCATTAGGGTCTTGCAGACAGCCACATTGCAATGGAAATTTCCCAAGACCCAGGTTATAGACCTCTTCACCTCTCACCTGGACAGCATAAATCCTCTGGACCCAATTAGAGACCCGTGAACCTCACCCAAGAGCTTTGAAATAAACCTTTAAAACTATTTTCTGTTTGCTCTTTTTCTTTTTCTTTCTTTAGCCAAATTACCTTATATTTGGTACGCAAAACCCAGGAGCAGTAGAGACGTACTTAGGCCGGTGCTGCACAGTCTCTCCACCATTCTCCCTTCTTTCACACTGTGACCTCTCAATTACCATCTGCAGTGTCTATGAGCACATTTTTATCTCTGCTGTTTGGGCCACAGTCCCTTACTACAGGGTTTTTCCACCAGAAATTCTGTACATTAAACTGTGGGCCCATGTCTGAGTCTCTCCATTCAAAGGCGAGGCACTCAGGGGTGCCTGAGTCTCTGTTACTTTTCCAGAGAGCTTGGGGACTGTTGGGTCTCCCAAACCCTCCATTCCAAAGTACTGAGACATTCCGGGACCCCTGAATCTCTCTATTTCTTTTCCAGGAACCTGGGAAACCATTGGATTTTCCCTCCCTCCAGGGACCTGGGTAGATGCTGGCTTTCTTCCTTCTGTTCCAGAGACTCAGTTGGATACTTGAGATGTCAATTCTCTCGCCCAGTCTCTTACCAAGAACCCCACAGCATGGAAAACAAAAAATTAGAAGCCCGATTCTTCCACATCCTTAGGGTGTCTCCTAGACTAACCTCTCAACTCTCGCCTTAACAACAGACCTCTGACCCAAACACCTTGTTTTTTACTGCAATTAGGTTTAGCCCCAATACAAACTAGACAATGAGTCTCAATGACCAGAAAATGATATTTTCAACTTCAACATCTTGACTGATCTCAGTAACGTTCGCTAGTGGACTGGCAAATGGCCTGAGGTCCTCTATGTCCAAGCTTTCTTACTTCTATGGTCCTGCCCCTCTTTCTGTACTACCTGTCACCTACTCAAGTTTTCTTAGCTCAACACTCTTCTAACCAGAAAAACTCACCAGCTCAGATAGATCTACCACTTCCCAATCAGGTCCCTAACAGTACTCTCCCTTCATCTTTTTTTGAACCCTCTGGCTTCTTCTGCACACGCCTCAGTAAGGCCTCCTCCATGCCCTGGACATCTCTGACTATCACTCCCTCAGCCATGCCTCCACTAATCTCTCCACTTCAACCCCTAAGCCCTCTCCTTTGTCTTCCCCTATTAATCATCACACCTGTTTGTACCAACCTTTCCTCTGTCCTTTATGGGAAGTTGCAGGCTCTAAAGGTATCATATCATCCACATCCATGTTCCCTTTTCGCTCACTGACATGTTCTAAACTGAAAAGACCTTAGGTTCCTTTTCCAACAGTCTCATCACCTACATCAAAGAGTTTCACTAATTTGTCTCAAGTCTCTGATTTATCAGGGCATGATATTTTTGTACCTCTTTCATCCACTCTCACCTCAGATCAAAGAGGGCATGTTGTTATCAATGCACAACAACATGCAGACTAGATTTACCTAACTGATCTTACTGTGCTTGCGGGCAGCAAAGCAGTCCCAAGGCAGGAGACAGGTCGAAATTACCAGACAGGCAGAGGCAAATGGACTCACCAAGATAAAATGTTCCAGTGTGTCTTTGCCAGCCTCCAGGTTATCTCCCACAAAGCAGTCAACTTTGACAAGCTCAGGGATATTACCCAAAAGTGAGATGAAACCCCTGCAGCATTCTTAAATCGCCTGACTGAAACTCTTACTCAATACACCCTCCTAGAAACCTCACCAGCAGGGAACATTGCCCTAGCCACGCATTTTATTTTATTAATTAGCTCCAGACATTAGAGAGAAGTTTTAAAAAGGCTGAAGATGGCCCCCTGAGCCTTGTCCGGGACCTGGTAAATATGACTTTTAAAATATTTAATACCAGAGAAGAGCAGGCAGAGGCAGACAGGGAATCCTTAAATCAGCAAAAGGCAAACTTACAAGCCCAAGCCTTGATTTTAGTCCTGAGACCCTCAGCAACCAAGAAGACATTGACATCCTTGTCAAGCCTTGGAAACAGCAGTTCCACAACACCTCCAGAAGTCTGCTTCAAGTGGAATCAGCATGTCTTGTTCGGTGAGTGTACTTTACTTTCCTAACACACCTTTTCAATCTTATACCATTGGATAAATTATTACTATCAGTAGAAATTCCATATGTCCTGTGGGTAGGATTTATGACGTTTCCTGTAAATGGATATTAATGTCTCTAAAGTGGACAATGACATGAAGGCAATTTGGGCTCACACTCAGTTGTAGACCTAATCCAAGAACAACTAGTTCTTATAACATCATGGTCCTACTCGATATTTGCCCTCATGAAAGATATATTGTGGCTATAGCAAAGTGCAGTAAAGAAATCAAATGGTGTCTACCTGGCAAACAGAATGGCATCTGGGGCTTTTAACGCTTGTCTTAGAACAGGCAGCCATGTAAGTTATGTGTCAAGTAAATTATTCTGTGATATATATTTTCTACTTTCCATTTTGTATATTTTTCTCTATATGAAATACAGGGTAATACACTCATAGAGATATTAACTGGATTAATAGCTTCTTGGAGTTATGGGAGGGAGGTTGGGAAAATGGGAATTAATATAAGAATGAAGAAAATGTTCTAAAATTGAAATCATAGTAACAGTGACAAAACTCTTACTAGTCAATTATTGAACTGTATAATATGTGAATTATATGTCAATAAAACTGCAAAATTTAAAAAATTCAACTACTGATATGTAGGGCACTTGTTTTTATCCTAATAAAGGCAATATTTAATTCAAAATGAATATTTAATACAGTCAGGGATACTGACCCTGGATATTTTTATGTGGGTTAGAAAATGCTTCCCATTTCTGTTAGGTACAAAGATATCTCAGTTCAGATGTGTAAGCTGTTGATGCTATTTGGAATAAAGTTGCTGAACAAGTCAAAACTCTTGTCTGCCAATGCATGCCAGGATGCTTTTCCAATTCTGAACTCTTGAGTTCTGAGTACATTTCTTTTTCCATGAATGATGAGATATTCCGTGACTTGAGGGGCAATCATTTAGATAAACTGGAAAACCTGTCTATTTATTTTTAATCATAAGCCTGTCTCTGAAGAAACTGAGGTATGAAGCCATGGGAGTGTCACTGTTGATGATATCAAAATGCTTCTCTCTAGAACAATGGTTCTCAACCCTCCTAATGTGCAACCCTTTAATACAACTCTTCATGTTGTATTGACCCCCAAACTATGAAATTTTTTCATTGATACTTCATAACTATAATTTTGCTACTATTATGTATTGGGAGACCCCCTATAAAACGGTTTTTTGACCTCCAAAGTGGTCTCGACCACTGCTCTAGAAAGTCCATTGCAACTCTAGTCTTAGGCTCATTTCACTCACGGTATGTAATGACTAACAGGGTTCCTGTTTCTGTGTTGGCTTTTAACACAGAAAAGAGCAAGGCTTCTTTTATCCTGTTCACTTCTTTCTTTTTAGACTTGATTAGTATCTGTGCCAAATATGTTCAAAAATATTTTCTTTTCAGGTTACCACAAGTAGCATAATTTATAGCCAGCGTAGCACTGCAATCATGTGTGCTGAGACATGAAACTCAGAAAAGGTTAGACATTGAATTCACCTGTCTGATAGGAATGTAACAGCATTTTCCTTTCTATTAAGATTGTGTCTTTCTATAAAAGATTCCTTTGTAAGACAGGTTGCATGCATAACTTCCTCTGGAAATATGAGCCAAGATACTAGGTATGTTTTTTGCATTAAGATGATTATGAGGGTTGTGTCACTGTGGTAGGAAATATTAAACTATCTGTTTAGCTTCACCATTCCTGAATCCAGTTTAAACTAAAAACTCCATCAAAGAAAGTCTCCTTATACAGCTGAATGCCTTGACTTTCTGAAGAGCTTGTCTATTTTGTACTAATGTCTTGCAGGTTTGATAAAAATCATGAAGTTTCAACTAGCATTATAGCTATGTTCTTAGTACTTAAAGCCAAAGAAACTAATACCAACCTCTTTCAGAAATACAGGACCTATAACATTAGATCAGCTTATATTTTCATAAATCTTAGAGCTATGAGAGAAATTGACCTCCCAAGATTGTCTAAGAAATGACCTTCTCTCTTCTTACACTGCTAGTTAGTTATACTTTCTAGAAAGATTTCTAAAGAGTGTTGCAGAGCCTTACTTAAAAATTGTACTCTGCTATACTTTCTTGTAAGGAGTCATGATAGCATAGTGTTTCCAAAATTGGGCTGATAGCCATAAAATCAACAGTTGAAAATCACTAACTCCTCTGTGGATGAAAGATGAGATTTTGTATTCCCACAATGAGTTACAGACATCGAAACTCACCTAGGTATTCTTACCCCATCTTTATGATCACTATGAATCAGCAACGAATTGCTGGCAGTGAGGTGGTAGTTTTGTTGTTATTTTTTTTAATTTTGAGTTTGACCCTACAAAGCCTTTTGCAGCCTCAGAAACTCTATACAGGGTCGTTATTAGTTGGATTTGAGCCTATGGCAGATGTTGTTGGATATGGTAGTTACATAATCTGGTGTCCATTTGAGACTAGAGAGGATTAAGAGTGATGTGAGACTAGAGAGGATTAAGAGTGAAGGATGAAGTCTAGTCTATCATTCAAATTGTAACCATTCAGTCTTCTTTGTGAGCATGGCCTTTGCCTGAAGATTATAGATATTTCTGTTTTTCCTCCTTGGAGGTGGGAGTCTCTCTCTCTCTCTCTCTCTCTCTCTCTCTCTCTCTCTCTCTCTCCACCCCCCCATTCCCTGGGATACTCTTTAATGGCAAGATTCAAGACTCTCACTCAGTGAGAGACACTACTGACAAGCCACATAGCACTACACTGACAGAGCCCATGCTCTGGTAACTGGAAGAGCCACATGGAGACCCTGCCAGCACTTAGATGCCTTTATCTCCATTGAATCTGTAAGCCTATACACCCACTGGCCTGTGATTTTCCTGTATTTGGTATCATTGCATGTTTCTACTTTTTTATTTTCCTAAAGGATAAATTTTATAAGGAAATATGTTAGGATTCTCTAGAGAAACAAAAACAGGACAGTTATGAATATATATATAGATAGATAGATAGATATAGATAGATAGATAGATAGATAGATAGATAGATGCCTCACGTAGGAATATAATAAATAATTATAGTCCACAAAGTGGTACAAGAGACCCAGTTCAACTCATTTCTGTGAAACAGTTAATATACTGGAAGTCCGTCAACCCAAGAAGGCTGCTCGGCCCAAGGTGAAGGAAGCAGAGAGTTGAGTGTTTCATAGTACCATGCAGGTATTCCAGCCAGAGGCAGCAAACAGCAGGGCAGGTCACCAACAATCATCCAGATGACAGGATCTAACAGTCTAAAGTTCAAGAGATATATACACCAGAAGTGCAGTGAAGCAGTTCACAAAAAAATTATCTAACTCCAGTGACACAATCCACGGGTTAGGTGTCCCACAGGTAGTGCAGCTCACAAGTTGAGACAGAGAACTAGCTAACGGAGCCACACACTGGTCTTATCACTAGAGAGTAAGAGAGGGAGAGAGGCAGGTCTTCATTAGCCATTTATCTTTTTACCCTCCAATCAAACTGAGACTCTGCTAATGCCACATGTTCTTATTGGACAGGTTGGCACAGTACACCTACCTATAACGTTAGGTTTTTTTTCTACATACAACTCCTTAGTTAAAACATGAAAATCCAAATTCACTGCCACTGAATCAATTTTGACCTATAGTCACCCTATAAGATAGAGTACAACTGCATCTGTAGGTTTCTGAGACTGTAACTCTTTGCAGAAGGAGAACGCCCTGTCTTATCATGAGGAGCTACTGTTGGTTTTGAATTGCTGTCCTTGCAGCTAGCAGCTGTACATGTATAATTTAATTGAAGTCATTCATGGGAAATATCAAGTATGTACTTGTGCTCCATATATTTTATTTTTAATTATTCTAAAGACAATTAAGTGGAAGCTTATATGCCAAATCACTTTAACCAATTTATCAAATTCCACAGTGACTTGCTCTTTCTGCCCACCCTGTCCCATCTCCCTCATAAGGTATTATTTTTGGCTTCATCAAAGTTGACACTTCTCTACCCCTTATACTTTTGCTTCCACACTCTGTCTTGTTTCTTTTTCTTTAATGAAAATTTTTGGATTCTTTAAAAATACAAGTAATCTCATACAGTATTCCTCCTTTTGTTTTCATCTAACTGCTCCCATCATAAGGTCCTCTGAGTCTATCCATGACATAAGGTGCGTCACAATTTCATCGTTATTCTTTAACTATGTAGTATTCTTTTGAGTGTATGTACCAAAGCTTATTTACTCTTTCTGTCACTAATGGGCACTTAGGTTGTTTCCATCTTCTTCCTTTTGTCAACCATGAGATAGAACAATAAATAAGGGGCTAATAAGCTCAGGCATTTGTGTCATGTTTTGGTGAGGGAACCATAAGAGACCATTTCCAGAATTGGCATTCACCTAGATAATGTTAGATGGCACACACATGGTTCTGTTGTCTTGTGCTAGCTGGTTCAGTGTTCAAAAGACATTGGTCGTCTGGACTCATAATTGAGTCTTGGGAATCAAAATCACTTGGACAGGGAGATACATGGGGTGGCAGCTGACAAAGGAAAGCCACCAATACAAAACACTATGATATCATCTAATTGAAAGATTTGATTTTGAACAAGTCATCCAGGTTTCACTGTCCCCTACTTGACAGGTAGCAGAGACAAATGAAGGAGTGGGTCTTAATTGTTTATGGTCAAGGACCTTTCTGCAAAGTTAATAATCTGAAATTTTAATTAACAACAACAACAAATAATAATAATAATAATACATGAACAGATAGGATCTTTGAGGCAATTTATGGCTCGATCTCTTTATGTCACCTGGTATGAAGGGGATCCATTTCTTTTTTTTTTGCAAAGCCCTGTGATTCGGTTATCTCTCATAATCAAGTCCTATTGGGTCATTTTAAGACCCCTACAAATATTTTTGTGTATTCTTAAAATCACAGTACTTGTCCCTCGTGGCCAGCACTGATTAAGATCTGACTCCTTTGACCTCACCATACTTGCCAGGAGTTGCTTTGTTCCATCCATACACGTTGTTTGCTTCAGGTCTACACACACACACACACACACACATACACCCATAATGGCAAAGGTAAACAGATACAATGACACTCACATCTCCTGTGTCCATTTGTCTTTTCAGGAAGTAATATGGACTTATGTGCCCTTGAATGGGGGCATTCTTTATTAGATCCATCCCCATCTGGTTTCTTAGTTGTCACGGTAATAATCAAGTACTTTGTTGTCAAGGTCTGAGAATTCCATGATCAAAATCATGCTCCTTTTATATCTGAATGCCATTCATTGGTCTTCGAAACCATTTTATTAAGTGTAAGTTTATGGTTATTTACTACAGCTGATGAATAAAACAGAGTCCTGTGATGAGCTGAAGCCTATATACAGAAAAAGAGAGAAAAAGTGTAAGCATTTAGTGGACAATACCAGCACTGCTCAACCCAGGTAGCCAGATAACTTTATAGCTAGATACTGAGTTTGTCTTATCGCAGCGAATCCCAAAGTAGAAAGATGGCTTGGCTGGTTGAAGACGAATGTGACCACAAGCAGATTTTCTAGATTCCTTCAATGTTTGTTTAACTAGCTCTACTAATTTGCTTTACTGAGTCAATAAACATCATGTGTAAGTATAGAGACTGTAAACATCAATAAATCCAGGTATTAGTTTCTGAATGTGTCCTGAATATTTTGTGATAACTGCATTAAACAATGAAAACCATTGCTAGAGAAAGTTTCAGAATGATTGGAAAGATTCGGCCCACCGTGTTGGGCCGAAAAGCATAAGGTGGGTGACTTTAAAAAATAAGAATTGCAGGTCATTGATGTGGAAAGTAGAGTAGAGTAGAGTAGAGTCCATGCTGGTTCCTTCAGAATGTTCTGGGACATGGACACACACAGAGACTCTTTCACTCCTTTTTCATAGATTGTGACCACTTCTAGGGGCAGTGACACTCCTTGTATGGCAGCTGCCTCTGTAGTCACACAGCTGCCCTTCCCTTTTTCCCACAAGCCTATGTATCTTTTCTGTCACAAGGATACCAGCCATACAGGATTTAGACTCAACCTATTCTAGTATGACCTTATGCTAATCTAGCTGATAGCATTATCAAAGTCTCTCGTTCTGAATAAATTCACAGCCCCACATACTGGGTTATGATTTCACAGCATCTTTTGGGGCATGCAATCCAATCAATAACACTCAAAGTATTTGTTTCAGAAGATAAGCTACATTCAAGGCAATGAATCCCAAAAAGACCTCTTAAATATTTTTCATTTAACTCTGTCTTTGAATTAGGTGTGAATTTATAGAATTAATCATTAGTCTTATATTCAACAATTCACACCCATTTTCTTCAACCCATCCATTTCCACAACTTCAGTATGCCATCACTTATTCTGCTTTCTTCTAGAGATGAATGGTGATCAAGAACCATAGTAGAGGGGAGCCTTCTACTGCTATCTGACCAGCAAACCTGGTTTCTTATGATTTTCATGCATCTTGACTATGCTCATTCCAAAGCCTACATTTTGTACTATTATCTACACATACTGTACCAAAGTCTCCCCATACTTGATGGTGTAATGGGTTACATGATGAGCTCTTAGCCACAAGTTCAGCAGTTCAAAACCAGCAAGAATTTCTTGGGAAAATATAAGACAATGTGAATCTATATAAATACTTACAGTATCAAGAACACACAGAGGCAGTTCTTCCTTTCCTATAGGATTACTATGAATCAGAACTGGTTTGAGGGCAGTAAGATGTAAACTTTATTACTGAATAAGTGAATTATTAGATGTCCTGAAAATAATCAAGAACTCTGCCTGTCAGAATCTCAGAATTTGATGAGCCAAATTGTGCTAATTTTACATGCTAATGTTATTGAAAACTCCCCTGAGACCATATAAGTGTACATTTGTTATTCACTGCAGTTCAATAAATAATGCACAGTCCAGTGATGAGATCAAACCTACATGTAATAATAGGGAGAAAAAGTGCAAACATTTAGCGGAGAAGACCAGCATCATGCTGCAACCCAGATAACTCCATCACTTGAAAGGTAGATACTGACTTATGTCTATTACAGTACAAAACAGTTTTGGCAGGCAGAAAGAGAATGAATGTGACCACAAGCAGATTTTCTCGGTCTCTTCAGATTTTAGTTTAATTAACTCTACAAATTTTCATTACCAAGACAATAAAATAAACATAATTTGTATGTGTAGAAGAGATCCAGGCATTTGTTTCTGAATGTACCCTGAATGTTTTGTGACACACTATATTACACAATGATACCATTTTTGAGAAGTCATTCAGAATGTTTGGAAAGATTTGTAAGGTACACTTAGGGTCATGATACTGGAGAAGAGTTTTAAAGAACTAGAAGAAAAGTTGTATGTTTCATCGGTGCTATACTGCACCCTAGCTGGCTCATCTCTTCCCTGCGATCGATCCTTTTGTAAGGTGATGTCTAGCTGCACAGAGACAGGCTTCAGGTTTTCACTTCACACTTTCCCTCATTCGCAATGATAAGATATTTTTGTTCTGGGTCTTTGATACTTGATACCTGATCCTATAGACACCTCATGATCACACAGGCTGGTGTGTCCCCTCCATATGGACTCTGTTGCTTCCCAGCTAGATGGCTGTTTGTTATGTTCAAACTTTTAAGACCACAGATGTTATATATTTTGATAGCCTGGCACCATCTGCTTTCTTCACCACATTTGCTTATGCACCCACTTTGTGCAATTTTTCAGGAAGCTGAGCATCATGGAATGACAGCATAAAATAAGAAAGTGTTCTTGTGTTGAAGTAGTACTTGAGTAGACACCCAATGTCCATATGTTGCCTTAATACAAAACCTATTAATTTATGTGCAAAGAGCTAGGTCCCCCTGTCATACATAGATATATTTATATATGTACATGGATGTATTTGGACCTCTATAAATGCAATTTACCTCCTGGCTCTTTCCTCTATTTCCTTTTACTTTCTTCTTGACCCACTTTCATGTTAAGCCTTCATTTGGGTTTCCATAACTCCTCAAGGTTACATTTCCAAATCAGGCTCGAATTGAGCATGTACATGGGTACAGATAGGAGGTGGAAACACTGGGAATCCAGGATAGATAGACCACTCGAGATCAATATT
>PVJH01023542.1:0-34581 GCA_004026705.1 Nesogale talazaci | reverse complement strand
GACGATGGGTTATTGAGATTAGCTCCTTCTTGACTCTTCCTTCACTTTGTCTTTGTTCTGCATGAGTAGAGGTCCATATCTGTATTTTAGGTGGCTCGTCTCAAGCTTTTTTTTTTTTTCTTCTCAAGTTTTTAAGACTCCAGACACTACTCAAAAGATTATAGTGACCATTCTTCAAATTCAGCGATCCATTTCTGCCTAGTGTTTGGTTATATCTAAGAACTATCCCTAACTGTAACGGTTGCATTTATTATATGAGTACATATGAGTATAATAGGGGGCTCCAAAAATTCTTAGGAAAGTGGAATTACATGATAATGTAATTTCTCATGAATTCTTTTTAAGCCCTGTCAGGTGTGCGTGCAGTCACCTAGCCACGTGTTACTGTATGATGGTTAGCGCATATGGGCTGCTACTGGGTTGCAGTGCCTATGTGCATGGGCTCATTGCAAACAAAAGGTGTTTAAACATAGCTAGGCCTACGGACAAATGGCTACGGACAAATCCTCTCAGACACACAGTTGTCATAAAAAGTCCAACCCAAACACTCTTCCCAGGGGTTCTGCTAAGCCCTCGGAGACAGAGAGGTTAGCTCAGCAGTGATGACAGCCACCTTTTGGAATCCCAGGGGTAAACCTGATAGATTTCCTTGAGGCACACAGGACGGCCATGATGGCTTATTGTGGGATATTTCTAAGGAAATTGAAAATTGCACGAGAGAGAAAAAGGGCCTGAGAGTGGTCATGAGGAACGAGGAAGCTTTTCTTTCAGGTGGCCAGGGCTGTCCTACGAGAGCCACACTGGACAAGGCTCACCCCACCCACGTGACCGTCCTCATCTGTCCCATGAGGCCGTTTCTGCTCCCCAAACTCCAAGGACGTGGAAAAAGACCTGCTAAGAACCCTCCCGGAGACCGTGATGTAAAGGGAGGAGCGCAGGATTCTTCTAGGAAGGGTTAGCCCACAGGGAGAAATGCTGACTTAGATACAGACCTAAGTGTTCCCTGAAGTGCTGGGTGCGTGCGTGCGTGCGTGTGTGTGCGTGTGCGCGTGCGCAATCAAATTCACTGCTGTTAAGTCGATTCCGACTCACAGGGATCCTGCAACACAGAATAGCTCTGTCCCTGTGGGTTGCTGAGGCTGTAGCTTCATTCTGGAGTAGAAAGCCTCATCTTTCTCCCAAGGAGCAACTGGTGGATTCGAACTGCCGATCTTGCCGTTTGCAGCCCCACGTGCAACCTACCAGGCCACCGGGGGTCCTTGGTCCGCCATGGGAGCCTGCAACAGCAGACGCTTGCACTTTATCCTGGATCCCGGGCTACAGCACAAAAGTGTTTAATTGCCAAGAGGGCGCTACATACCCTAAGTGGTTTTTGGATAAGGAGGTGATAGGCCAAATACGTCTGGGAACTTGTGCGGAGGTGGAGGGTATGTTGAGAAACGCTAGCTTCACATTTTGATTTATTTTTTAAAAGTAGAGGTTTCTTTCTTTGTTGGGGGGGGGGGGGCGCATCACTGCCTTCTGGAGGGAGTAGGTGGCCCAGCCTTGCTCCTGGAGAGCTGCTGCTGGATTAGAACCACCAGCCCAGTGGGCCGCAGTCCTGCACACAACCACTACGCCACTGGGGCTCAGCCCAAGTAAAGGTTTCTGTGACTCTGTAGCAAAGTGTTTTGATGTACCCTAACACATAGACAAAGCAGCCCTTGTGGTGTCGTGGGATGTGTGCTGGCTGGTTCTAAACACCAGGTGCTCCATGGGGAGAAAATTAGTCCCTCAAGAGTTACAGTTCTCCTCTGCCCTGTTGGGTCAATAGGAGTCTGACTTGACTCAATGAGAAGATATGTACATCTATACAGACCTATGGGAGACCAATGGGGCTCTCTGCTCCTCACAGGGACAGTCCTACCCTGTCCCATAGGGCACTATGAGTCGGCATTGCCTCAATGGCAGTGAGTTTGGTTCTCAGACAGACATGAAAGCGCAATAGGTAAGCATTCAGCCGCTAACTAGAAAGTCAGTGGTTCAAACCCACCAGCCACTCTTCATGAGTAAGATGTGGCCATCTGTCTTGTAAAGATGCACAGCCTTGCAAACCCTTGTTCCCCCATTTGGTGGTGATGAGCCACAGTGGGCTCAGTGGTAGGGGGTTTGGTTTCGGTTGCACACATAGACGGGTATATACCGTATATACTCGAGTATAAGCTGACCCGAATATCAGCCGAGGCATCTAATTTTACAAAACTGCATTGAAAATGTGCTGAAAAACTCGGCTTATACACGAGCATAGACAGCATGTACTTACATATGCATTTTCTGTTGGTTTTGCTTTATAGTGTATAATTTAAAAAAAAATATGCCAGGGGCATGTATCAGTGGGCCCTATTTCCTTGCATAGTCTTAGTAACAGTGGTAACTTTCATTAAGCTGTGTCTTCAGCACCCTCACTCAAAGTCACATGTCTGCTATGTAAAAAGCGAACCACCGTCTCGACTCCCCGCCACAGCTCTGGTCACCAACCGTGAACATGACCTTCTGTCCCTTCACGGCCTCGTGCCTGCTCACAAGAGGGAGCATGTGCGTGGTTTGCATGGGAGCCGTTGGCTTGGTTCGTGGCCCGGCGTCCTCCGGGTTCATCCACGTTGCAGGGTGTTCAGGAGTTCATCCTTCTTCATGGGGAGGCGCCGTCCACTGTGGGCACGCACCACATCTCTCTTACCCTTTCCTTTGCTTGTGGGCACGCCAGCCGTTCCCACCTTTCTGCCACTGCCATGAGTGCTGGGAAGAGCCCACGGGTGCATCTGTGTGTTGGCTTCACTTCCGTGAAGGTCTTTCTAAGAAGGAAATCACTGGGTCCTCAGGCTGATCTCCCGCTAGTTTAATTTGTTGGTTTGTGATTTGAGCCCCCCTCTGTCTGCCCCCCCCCCCGCTTGTTTCCCACAGCACAGCACCATCTTGCATTCCTCACCAGCCATGGTGGAGGGTTCCACTTTCTCAACCATTGCCTCCAGTGGTTGTTATTGTTCATTTGTTTTTTTAATTGTGAGAAAAAAGGTGAAACTTGGTTAACCTAGTGGGAATGCTTCTGTAGTATGCTTGCTTTAAAAACTCATTGTGGGGGCTGAGCCCCGGTGGCATAGTGGTTGTGCGTAGGACTGCGGCCCACTGGGATGGAGGTTCAATTCCAGCAGCGGCTCCACAGGAGCAAAGGCTGGGCCTCCTACTCCCACCACCAGAGGGCAGTGATGCCCCCCCCAAAAGCAAAAAAACAAAAACTCATTGTGTAGGAGGTGCCTGGGCATGGTACAAAATTTAAATGTACAAAACGGCAAGCCAATCACCAGCCACTCCTCTCCCCACTCTCTTGGGTGTTCCCTCCCCTTTTGTTACTTTCTTGTGGCTCTTTTATGCCATGTCCCTATGCATACGATGTCCTCGTTACTCATACGTACCATCCACCAGGAGCCCTGCTGGTGTAGTAGATGGAAGCCCTAAGAGCGGAGCTCCAGAGCCACAAGCAGCTCTGTGGGAGGAAAGACCTTATCTTTGGCTCCCAAAGTACAGCCTAGGAAAACCTACGAGACCGCTATGCTCTGACTCTGAGTCAGAATTGACCTGGCAGCGTCTCTCTGATGTAAGGTAGCGCCCCATAGACAGCTCAGCCCCTTACTTTTTCATTGGCCTTGAACTCCCTGTAAACCATGCAAGTCTTCTGGGGGCTGCTCCATTCTGTTCAGCGTCCACCTGGCCTGCCTCCTAGACTGTCACCACGTAGTTCATCAGTTTCTAGCTAACATGCTCTGAGATTGCTTCCCATCTTCCATCACGTCCAACAGTGCTACCACGAGTGTCTTTGAACGTGGCCTGTTAAACACATCTAGGTTTACACGGCAATGCCTGGAAGCGAAATTGCTTGAAAGGGTTCACTGGACTAAAGGATATATAAATGTATAATTTACATAAGAAAAAGCTGCATATGATGTCTCCACTCTGATGAATTTTTACCCCAGGAACACACCTGTAAATACACACCTGTAAACACACACAGCTTTCTGACCAACCAACAGAATGGCAAGCAGAACCCCCAAATCTCCCTCTGTCCCTCTAAAACCCTCTTCAGTCACCACCTCTCTCCTTCAGGAGCAATCCATACTGTAACACCTAACCTTGGTCTGATTTCGTATACATTTGAAATTTTGATAAAGTGCTTTATGTAGAGGTTATATCTATTGAAATGTTGCTGACAATACATTTTCAAGACCCAATTCACTTTTATAATTGCATTTTAATAGGCACCTTTATGCTATGTGTAATCCGTATTCCTCTTCAGGAGTCTCGGGACGATGAAGTATAGAGTAGTGTGATTCCATCTCGGGCCAGCTCTGGACCTGAGGCCCGACCCTCTGTGTTAGAAAGGCCGGCTGGCAAGCATTTGAGAGGCATGAAGTCCGCATTAAGACAGAGGCTGTGATCAGCTTGCTGATGTGATCAGATTTATTGGGAGGAAATCAATACTCCTTTTAGTCTGTGAGTCAGTATGACCTGTTGTCCCTGCTGTTAGGGGTCATCTTGTTTGTTAGGGGTCATCATGACCGATGCCCTGCACAGCAGCACAAAACACTGCCCAGTCCTGACGTCCGCACAATTGTTATGTTTGACCCATTGTTGCAGGCGCGGTGTGAGTCCATCTCCTTGGGGGTCCTTCCCTTTCCCAGGGATCTACTTCCCCCAGCATGTTGCCTCTCTCCAGGGACTGATCCCTCCTGAGCACAAAGGGAGGGAGATGAAGTCCCACCCTCCTCCCTGCTAAGACGCATCCTGGCTGGTTCCTTCCAAGGCAGATCTGTTCATCTTGGCAGTCCATGATGAACTGTCAATGTTCTGGGCCAGCATAGTAATTCAAATGCATTGATTCCTCTGTCTTCCTTATGTACGTGCAGGGGAGGCGATTGAAAATGCCTTGACTTGAGGCTGCTGGACCTCACTTCTCAAAGTGACATCTTTGCTTTTGCACAGATGTGTCCAACGAAATAGATCTTTTAAAATTTCTTGACTGCTACTTCCACGAGTGATGATTATAGATCCAAGTGAAATGAAATCTCATCACCTTCCCATCTTATTTCCGTTTATCCTGAGGTTGCTCATGGATCAGCTGTGGATAGTTCTGTTGTCTTCGTGTTGAGGTCTGATCCATATTGAAGACGGTCATCTTTGAGTGCTTGTGACCTTCTTCACTTTCTGCAAGCAAGGGCATTTCATCTGTATCTCACAGGTGGCTAATGAGTTTTTCTCCAATCCTGCTGCTGCATTCCTTTCATATAGTCCAACTTCTTGGATTATTTGTTCAGCATACATATTCAATAAATATGGTAAAGGATACCACACCTGTTCTGATATTTTAAGAAATAATTTTATTGGGGGCTCTTACATCTCATCACAATCCATACATTACTCCAGTGTGTCAAGCACATTTGCCACCATCATCATTTTCAAAACATTCTCTTCCCACTTGAGCCTCTGGTGTCAGTTCCCCATTTCTACTCCTTCTCACCCACCAAACTTTCTCAAACCCTTGATAAGTTATCGATTATTTTTTCCATATCTTACATTGTCCCCCATCGCCCCTCACCCACTTTTCCATTATTGGTCCCCCTGGGAGGGTGTTCTAGATTGATCCTTGTGATGGGTTCCGCCTCTCTCCCCCCACTCTCCCCTTCCCTTTCCTGATATTTGAATCACTCACAATCCCCTCGTTCTGCCCCAGTAACTGCCTCTTGGTCTAAGTACAGGTTCTGCATGAGGATAGTGAAGTGTTCTGGAATTCTCATTCTTTTAATGTTCTCCATCGTGAGGCTCTGCACCATGGAGGACCTTTGCCACCTCGGGCCACTTATAATGTTCTCTTGTCCCGCTGGTCGGGAACCTGACCCTGTGAGTCCAAGTTGATTCCATGGCAATGAGTTGGTTTACAGTTTGTCCCTTCTGCAGATGGTGTGCTTCAGAGCTGGACAGGGCCCCAGGGTGTTCTCATTCCCATGCTCGGGCTCTTCAGTGCACGTCAGTGAGAACGGCTCCATTACACATGAGCTCACCCAAATCCGCTTGGCACCTCCCCATCCACACAGGGTGAATCATTCTGACACATGTGCCCTCAGCCCTTTGGAACACACCTCTAATTTTAGCACACACCAGAGGGGATTCTAGATATCTGGTTACAGATTCTAGAGCTGCTTTTCCAAGGATGGACGGGACTTCCTGTGTTGTCCTGAGCCTCCTTCTATTTCCCTACAGTGGAATGACAAAGACAGTGTGCATGGTGGACCAGACTGCCCGGGTTCAAATCCCAAAGCTATGTGTTGTGTGACTCAAACTCACGTGCCGCCCCTGCCTTGTCTGGAAGTGTGGCATACAGCCAAGGGGCAGTTCACACAGAGTGGAGAGTGGTCAGGGTTATCAGCCACCTCAGTATTGCCTTCTCTGTCTACCTTCCTTTCTCATCCTCCTTGTGGGTCACTCTGCCAAAAACGGAAAACGACGGGATTAGAGGGGCACTGAAGGGGACCTCTAGTGCAATCTTTCTGATGGGCACAGCCAGGGCCCAGGTTGCCTGACTCCAGTTACTTCATTGGGTTTACCTGAGGCTGGACCCTGCTCACACATCACCCCTGAGCCCTTCTCTGATGGAAGGTAGCCTTTTATGAAAGGAACACCGGACTCCCTGCTAAGCATTAGATATTAGATGAACCCAGATGGAAGAGCATGTGAATTCAGTTTCCAGCAGGTCTTTTAAAAAAATACTTTTGAAAGAGCCTTATTGTTTGGTGAAAATAATACATGCACATTTTTTTTTGTCAATCTAAGCAGTTCAGGAAAGCCAGAGAGGACAAAATTCAACCATCTTCAGTTCCTTCCCAGATCAGAATCTTGGTGACATTCAACGAACCTTGACTCGGTACCTCTTTATACGTACCCAGGCTTGTCTTTCTGTTTCCGGCATTTCTGGTTAGTTGTGCAGGACTCATCAGGCACGGCCCCGGCCCTCTGGTTCTACAAAATCATCAAACTCAAGCTGAAAGTGGGGCAGCCTGCATGCGGGAGAGCAAGAGCTGGTTAACCGCGCCTAATGGCTGTCAGAGTCGATCAGTGTGGCACTTTGACAGGCCGGCCTCGGCGCAGACAGGGGCTCCCCTGCCCTGTCCTCGGGGGAGAATCGGGACAGCAGCCCTGGGACGGAACTGCCAAGCCTTCCAACACCCCCGGCACACAGCTTGTGTTTCACTCCCCAGCTAGACGTGGTCATCACAGGATTCCGTTCTGGAGGGGGAGGGGGGGCTCCTTGAGTCCTAGGGCTGGCGGAGCCCTCACTCCTCTGGCTGTTCTGTGCCCGGAGAAGCAGGCGTAGCACCCTGCCCTGCTGCCTGCCTTCCCCACCCCCTGCCTCTTCTCTCTGTGTGACTCACAATACCAACCCGGGGTGGGGCACAGGTAAACCAGATAAGGAAGGGGCTGATAATCAAATGTCTGTACCAGCCGGCTCCAAACACTGGGGAAAGATGTCTGTCTTATGGTAGCGGGGCTCAACTGTGGGTTGCAACCCCTTTGGGGGTCGGAGCACCCTTTCTCAGGAGTTGCCCGATCCGTAACAGTAGCAAAATGGCAGTGATGAAGTGGCAACGAATGTAATTTTATGGTTGGAGGTGGGGGCAGGGGTGGGGGTCACCACAGCATGAGCAGCTATATGAAAGGGTCATGGCATTCGGAAGGTTGAGGACCACTGTCTAATAGGGACACAGGAAGAACTTGCCCTGCCGTTCCCTCTGGGGAGAAGACGGTTTGTTTGTTCATTCAGCCAATAACTAGTTTCTTGATGTCCACTGTATGCCAGGCACTGTGATGGGTGCTGGGAAACAGCAAGACGTTGGTGTGGGCTGTGGGGAAGAGCGAGAAACCCAGAAGCAAACAGCCTTGGTCGGGGCTCTGGAGGAAGTGCACTGTGTTGGGGAGGAGGTTGTAGGAGGAAGGGAGTCCCTGCTTTAGACGGCAGGAAACCTGGTATCATACTGGGATTTAGCTGTTGGGCTGTTAATCAAAAGGTCAGCAATTCAAATCCACCAGTCACTTCTCTGGAGAGAGATGTGCCTTTCTATGTCTGTGAAGATTTATAGCTTCAGCTATAATGCCTACCTGCTTCTACTGAGGAATTTTGTGTGTGTGTGTGTGTGTGTGTGTGTGCGCGCGCGTGTGTGTGGCATCACTGCCCTGGTAGGAGTAGGAAGCCCAGCCTTGCTCCTGGAGAGCTGTTGCTGGATTTGAACCGCCAACCCTGTGGGCCACAGTCTCGCACACAACCACTACACCACCGGGGCTCAGCCCTATTGAGGAATTATACCTGGAAAATAACCAAATTCACCAAATAGCTGGACTTTGTTTCAGTCATGCCAGAATGATCAGTGTCACGGTACTTCGTTAGGATAAAGTTGAAGACAATAAGATTACTCCTTTAGTCTGGATAAATCACGAAAGTAAAGAACCCCTTGATCTCTCTGACAACAAGCTCTATCCTCTTCTCTCCTGTCTACCCACGTCTGCCCCATCTGGGGCGCTTCGGGAATCCGGTTGGGAATTGATGAAGCTGTGTCTGCTCACGGAGTCCTTAGACTTGTCCTTCAGCAAGTGTGAGGGTGTACTGGCAAGGACCCCGTCTCCTTCCGGGAGCATGTCATTCTCTGAGACCACCAGACTTCACACGCATGCCGTCTGGGGCCCGGGGCGTGAAAGCCCGGTGGAGGTGGCTGAGGTCGCACAGCGGCCAGGTGCGGCAGACAGACAGACCCCTTCTCCTGGAACACGTCTGCCAGGCTGACAGTGATGGTGCCTCTGAAGCCTCTGTATTTGGGGGACAACCACGTTAAAACAAGAGGCATGTCACTTTGTGTATTTTCATGTATAATATCATACTCCAGTATTTTTCTTAAACCACACAAGAGCAAGTCATTAAAAATTGTTTTGGCTTTTTTTTTTTTTTTTCATTTGTGAAAGAGTAAAGATATATGCAGCTTCGGAAACCCAGAGGGGCAGTTTGATTCTACTCCCTGGGGTCGCTGTGAGGGGTAATTGAGATGGTGGAGTGGGTACTCTAGATGATGCGGTCAAAACGGGCCTTTCTGAGGAGCGGGCTTTGTAGCTGAGGGTGAGGGATCTGCAGAGGAGGCCCAGGCAGTACGAAAGCCCCGAGAGGGGCAAGCCTGATGGGAGGAAAGCAGGGGCGCCAGAGCAAATCCAGGGGGAGCTGGATGATCCGGGGTGTAGGGGGGCTTTGGGAGGCTTAATAAGCAGGACCTGATAGCCGTGCCATCTGGAGACCCCAATCAAGTGTGGGTGTGTGAGTCCGGGTAGACTAGAGAAACAAATTCATAGACACGCACATGGACAGAAGGGAAAGGTTTATATACAAGAGGAATGGGACACTGAGAAAGCATCTCAACGCAGTCCAGTTCAAAGTCATAAGTCCAATATGAGCCCGGTACCAGTCTATAATGTCTCCTGACTCTCGAAGTCACAGGCCAGTGGGTGCAGAGTCTCAGCTCTGGCAGGGGTCTCCCCAGGGCTCCTCGTTTCCAGGGCTCAGGATCCATCAGCAGTATCCAGTGGTGATAGAAACATCTCAGCTCTCTCTGTGGCTTTTCCGGTTTCAGAGGTCTGGTTCCATCAGGGTAAGGCCATGTGGTTTTTCCTCTGACTTTTTCAGTTCCTTAGATGCCGCCATCTTGTCTTGTCAGTCGAGTGACTCCCAACAACTGGGAAAATGGCCTCTCATCTCCACAAGGGAAATACTGCAAGACTTCCCAGAATTCTCAGGAGAATTGGCTACTCTTTGGCCACTCATTGGCCATTCATTGGCTATCTCCAGATTGACAGGCTGGACTCCACCCCTACATCCCAATTATGAAATTGGCATCAAGTATATGACCGTCACAGTGGGTTCTACAGTGTAGCCCTGGGTAGATGCCCAGCTTCCCTGAGCCCCCTCCCCAGCCCCCTCATTGGCTGCTTCCGAGGGCTGTGGGGAGGCTCCAGCAAGAGGACAGAGGTACAGGCAGCTGCACACTTCAGATCATGGTTCATGAGAGTGAGCAGACTGTTACTGGGAGCTTATGTTACTGAAGGTGAGCTCTCCCAGGGATGGGCTCAGTATCCTAGAAAGCAAATAGAGCCTCTGGACGCTGTCTTGTCAAAGGAGGTGCCGGTCTGCTGGGGAGATGCTGTCGGCCGAAGAGAGGGTGGCTGTGGCTATCCCCTTGGGCTGAGAGGTCTGTGCCCGTGGCCTCTTCTGGAGGGACAAAGGTAACACCACCGTAGTTCCTGGGCAGAGAGCCCAGGCAGAGACCCTGGGCAGTGACCACCGGCAAAGGCATGGTCAGGCATGGGGCCCAGGCAGGCTGGCCTGTGGGGCTAGAGAAGCACTTCTGAGAGACCAGGGAAGGGACTGCCCAAGACCAAAGAGTGCGGAGGTTACCATCAGGTGGAAGCATGTGATCGGGCCCGAGCCAGGACTGTGGATAAAGGAGGGGGCGGTGGGGAGGGGGGGTAGGCTGACGGGACGGACAGGCCTAGGTAGACAGGCTCAGTCCGCCAGAGATAGAAATTGAAATTGGCATCCGAAGCCAGTCCACGTGATTTCTTGCTGGGCTGCCTGGCTCTGACCTGCAGGAGCACTCAGAAGCCTGGCAGACAGGTGGCACGGGCAAACCACCTGACCTCTCGGTGCCTCCAGGTTCTTGTCACGGGAATGAGTCGCTCCTCCCACAGGGGTGAGGTGGAGAGGGAAGGCAGGGCTCTGGAGTTCTTATCAGTGCGTCCCACGCAGGGTGAGTGCATGAGAAACTGGAGCACAGGCTCCGGAAGGGGTGGGGCGGGTAGGGCAGGGAGCGCTGGACAGGGCTGCAGGTAACCTGGGAGTGTTGACTGAGTAGAGGGATCTGGAGGGTGGGTGGACATCTTCCATACCTCCCCATACTTTGTTGTACTTAAAAAAAAGTTTTATTATAAAGTAGGTGAAGGTTTACAAAGCAAATCACTAATTTTACCTTCAACGGGTCACACACGTTTTGTTTCAATTTACCCATCGCAATCCCTTCCGTGTCCCATTATTTGCCCCACTCTCTCCTGTGTGTCCTGTCCCAGCTCGGAGGTGAGGGAGGTCTGTTCTGGACGTGGAGAGTGAACAAAGGCCGTAGCTTAGGGGCATTCACTCATCTCCTTCTGACCAGCACACCTGGGCTCTTTTATGATTTGGATTCTTGCACATTTTTCTCTCATTCTGTCCAGGACCTTCTAACCCAGCGGTTCTCAACCTGTGGGTCGAGACCCCTTTGGGGGTTGAATGATCCTTTCACAGGGGTCACCTAAGACTACCGGAAAACTCCTATTTCCAATGGTCTTAGGAACCAAGACACTGCTCCTCTGTCTCCAGGTGGATCCGCCCACATGCAGATAGGCCCACATTCAAGTACCTAAAGTGAAGACTGTTATCCATGCTACACCCTGCTTCAAAGCAAAATCTCATTGACTTATCATTCGAAATAAATATTTCACAATGCATTTTTACGTATTGTTTCTGTGATTACTCACTATGCTTTAATTATGTTCAATCTGTAACAATGAAAATACCTCCTGCATATCAGATATTTGCATGACGATTCCTAACAGCAGCAGAAACGGTTATGAAGTAGTAAGGAAACACTGTCAAGAAAAATACCACCACATGAGAGGGCTGCGGCATGAGGAAGGTGGAGGACCACTGCTCCAATGCAATCCCTTTCAGAGTAGTAGGTGGTGGGGGGAAACTGGGCGCCCCAACGCGGTCTCAGGGTCTTGGAGGCTGAGGCTTGGAAGGGCCCGTGAATCCACTGGACCAGCTGGGTCCATGTCTCTGACTATCATCTTCTTTCTTCTGAGTGGAGGGGGAGCAATGGCTACCATGCTGATGTCCAGTGGTGTGCTGCTGCTGTTCGATGCTCAGAGTGCCGTGCCGGCCATGCCATCAGACGGGAAGACTGAGGACCTGCAGAAGGAAATGACTTGAGAGCAGAGGGCAAGCGGTCGCACAGAGGAGGGGAACGCGTGCCTGTTGTGCTTTGTTTCTAATTGTTGCCAGGGTCCCTCCTCACCAAGAGAAAGCGCGCATCTTGGCCTTGCGGGGACTAAGCACTTGCTAGCAGGTAGCCGGCAAAGAGGCTGCCCCTGTAGCTCTTTCCCCTCGTTCTCAACCCTCTCCCTTCCGCCCCGCATGACAGGAACCACGCTCCCAGGCAGCTGGAAGCCCCTCCCAGGATGCTGTTTGTGGCCTTGCAGAGTCACCCAGCTTCCCTGGCCTGCTTCCTGTCCCCTGTTGGAGTGGACTGTGCCTGCCTGCCCACCCAGCTGTGCTGCAGTGCAGGGTGGGCAGAGCTGGATTGTGGCGCCCGCACTGTGGGCCAGGTGCTGTAACAGGTGCTGAGGTCCCGGCAGGGCCACGGCGTGGCTGGCAGAGGGCCAAGGGCAAAGTCCTCTGGGTGGTGTGGGCCTGGGCTGACTTCGGAGGCCAGAGGAAAAGCCTGAGAAACTGGGGTCACTTCCAGGTGTCAAGATGCAGGACCCTCTAGACTGGTGGACCTCAGACTTCCTAACGCCATCACCCTTTAATACAGTTCCTCATGTGGTGGTGACCACCCGCCCCCCCCCCCCCCGAACCATAAAATTATTTTCCTTGCTACTTCATAACTGTAATTTTGATAGTGTTCTGAATCAGGCGCCCCCTGTGAAAGGGTCATTCGACCCCCAAAGGGGTCATGACCCACAGGTTGAGAACCACTGCTCTAGGGTCGCCTCTTTGTGGCTGGAGCCTTCTGGCCCCCTGGGTAACTTCTATGTCCTTCTCAGCCAGGCCCTGCCCTGGCCGGCTCTAAGGGGCAGGGGTGGAGTGGGGGCTGCCGCTCCTGGCTGTGTCTGGGGGGTTCCAAGCCAACTCTCTGGAGCCAAATCCAGGGTTATTTTGCCAAACCTTTTCCCAACTTCCCCGACAACCCCAACAGCCTCCTTAGATAGGGAGACCTCGGCTGGGGGTGGCTCACGCCTAGAGACCCCTCACAGGGAGACAGCAGCGTAGGGTGGGGGGGAGGAGGGTTGTCTTGGGGTTCAAACGAGGTGGAGATGGGTGGGAACCACCAGCCTGGGCGGGGGGACTGCTTGGAAGGGCAGCTTTTTCTGTGGGGCTGTCTGTGGGGCTGTCTGTGAGTTCTGGAATGTTTTGCTTTGTGTTGACGGCGAGGAATAATGTCTCTGAAGGCCTCGTTTCCGCAGAGAGGTGTGAGCTTCTGGCCTGCAGCAGTGCGGCCTGTTGTCTGTGAGACGCCGGGACAGGATGCTGGAGAGGTGACTGTAACCCCGCCAGTGTCCGCGGCCCGCAGTTCTGCTCATCATGGGCCATCTGTGGCAGGTGGTGGCAGTCCTCTGTGTTGAATGGGAAAAACAGAGGGCTGGTCAGGTTGGGGTCGAGAGACAGCTGGTGGCCAGTTAATTGCAGGACGGGGACCTAGAGCTCATGGCTTTTGACTGTTGAGCTCTTTCTGCACATCTCACTAGAGGCAACCACCATCGAGTCAGCTGGGTCCAGGTGACCAGTGTGGGAGGGTGGGGTGGGGTGGGGGGAAGCTGGCCTGTGTCCACTTTGTAGTCATGAGTCCACCGACAGGCCCCCTGGCGCACTTGACCCAGCAGGGTTAGCAGTGAGCTCATTAATCATTCGCACCACACCCAGGTCCCTAGAGGGACCTTCCTTCTGTGGATTGTGCCAAAGACCACGGCAGAGAGGCCGAGGAGAGGGCAGGCAGGGGCCAGGACTGAGGGACACACGCTTCATGGCTCCCCTCCCCCACAGCCCTGGCCATCTGGGACAAGCTCTTCCTTTCAGGGCGTCCCGACCACAGAGAGGTCCCAGGGGACTGGTGAGGCAGCCCTAGCGGTCAGAGGCGGCGGTGGCACAGCTAGGTGACCTCATCACCAAGGGCTGGTTCTCTCCAGCGAGGCCTGGGCGTCCACCCTGTAAATGGGGCTGCTGCCGCAGCTGGAGACCAACCTCTGACTTAATCACAGACTGGCCTCGTGGGAATGGGGGGTTGGGCGGGGGAGGCATGTTCTCTGCAGGGCCGCAGCCCAGATGTCGGAGAATATCACCCACCTCAGCCCAGGGGCTGCTGTTTGCTGACCTTGTGTGGGGCTGGGGCTTTGGGGACAGATGAGTAGCCTCTGTTCCTTAAGAATCCGGAGTCACTGAGTCCCCGCAGCAAACGCAGAACAGCTGTGGACACTCTGTGATGGGGCAGAGGCCCTGGCCAAGGGGAGGGGCAGGGGCTCCCAGGAGGCCAGGGTGGGGCCATTTGGTTAGCAGTGGGACGTTGGACTCTGGGTACCCTGCATCCCTGCAGCCCAGCCCCCATAGCGGGTAGTGGCCACTTACCTCTTACCTGGCTGGCTTGAGGCTGGGGAGTCCGTGTCCTTTGCAGAAGCAGCCTGAAGGCAGGAATTGCTCAGGGACACCCAGCCCTGCCACCAGAGATGTTTTCTGTCTCGTTCCTGCACCGTGGTCTCCTTGCTGGAATGCAGACCTCCCACCCCCAGCTGTGCTGCAGGAGGGTGCCCGTTCTGCCCTCCCAGAGCCTCCTGCCTTGTCTTGTCAAAGCTGACAGCTCGTGAGCACGTGCTGTGCGTGCGTGCGACAGGTGCTTGTCCAAGTTCTTTTCTGGACAGTCAGCCGTCCAGCAACCCCGTTGACATTCAGGGAGCGAGGCTCCAAGAGGCTAGAAATGTTCTGTAAGTGTGAAGCGGCTCCCCTCTCTGGCCGGCTCCTCGATGTCTTCCCGTCTGACTCTCTCTCGTCTTTCCTCTTTCAAGATGGACTCTGGGGGATGGTTTTCCAGGCAATGAGGTCCTGGGGGCTGCCAACCCTGGAATGGGCTGTACTGTGGACCGACTGAAGACTCAGTTGTCAGGCCACCCAGAGGCACCATGGAAGAGAGACCTGGCGACGGGTTTGAAGCAGCAGTCCTTCCAGCCCCTGGAGCACAGTCTGCCCTGATGCACTGGGGAGCACCTTGGCGGGCATCAGCACAAAGACAACTGTTGTTTTGGTTCAAGTTTGATCCCTCAGTCACCTCAGACAAGGCTCTTATAAGTGGTTGCGGAGGGGCAAGGGTGTCTGTGTCACAGGAGAGGGCCCCATAAAGAGGGGGCCCCTTAGTGAGGTGGGCTGACTGCCACCCCAAGTAGAAAAGGAGGAAGCTGCCTGACTTAGGACAAGGCCTCTGGCCCCCTGACCTCTGACCCCTTTGGGGGGGTCCCTGGAGCTGCTGGAAGGCAGAAGTGGGCGTGACTTCACTGGGCTGCAGAAACAGAGCCTTTGTTTTGCTTTGTGGCACGAACATGCCTGAAAATTTCCCGGGTGTTCTTGATGAGGGAGGACAGCTTGGCAGGGCTTGGCGCTGCCCTGGGAGTTGGGAGACCCGGGTCATAGCTGCTGACTGATGGCTCATTCTCTGTGTGACCCTGGGGAAAGTGACGAGCCGTCTCTGGGCCTCAGCTCTCCCCTCTGTCAAGTCAAGGGGCTGGACCAGCACAGTCTCCCTCTGCTCCTTCTCTGGGGTCCTTGAGCAGGTTTACCGAGGCCCGTGGAAAACATTCAAGGCATTGGAATCTGTGTGTTTTAAGCGTTGTGTATACTAAGGAGAATGATACCTCAAGTCTGTGATTTCATCGATTGTGATTAGGTTAGTGCCATGTTTATTTTAGTAAGAACAGTCAGTTGGTGGTGCCCCAATCAGACCAGGTGGAGGAGAGGAAGCAGCGGAAGCGCTGGGGGGTGCTGCCCAATCCCCGGGCTCTGGGCAGTCTGATGCTTTGGTCAGTGGCTCTAGCCATCGTATGTGCTGGCCGCGAAAGGAAGATGGGATTCTGTTCCTTAGGGCAGTGCTTCACTCAACAGAATAGACAGCAATCCTACTGTCCCCCGGGCCCTTGGGGCCACCACTACCAGGCCCAGCTGCTGTCACACTGCCCTGCATGCGTCACAGTGGAGAGCTTCGGGGACTGCTGGTTTGGAAGCAGATTCCCAGGCCTGTCTTTTGAGGTGTCGCTGGGTGGACTCAGCCTGGCCTCTGACGTTCCAGGTCGTAGCCGGGTCATCGCCTATCTGAGCCACCGGGGCATGACAAGTCACCATTCAGAGGAGCAATCCCGCTGCCCTGGACCCCAGCAGACAGCCTCGTCATTCTTCCACAGAGCTGCTGGTGGATTTGAATGGCCGATCCTGCAGTTCCAGCAACTCAGTGCTTAGTCCACAGACCCGCCAGGGCTCCTCCGGTGACCTCTGGGCAGGTGTCCTTTCTCTTTGTCACCTGGGAGGGAGATTTCCGAAAGGGAAGTGGCTCACTCATGGCCTGGCTGCACAGGTGCGGCCGAGGGCCCCCAAGCCCAGCGTGTGCGTGTCCCTGTGTCATCTAGGCCAGCCTCTAGGCTGGTCCCAGGGTTCATCAGGAGGCCGGCTTGCTGTGTGTGTCTTCTGTTGCCCCTCATTTTGGAAATAGCATTGGAAGAGAGGATTTTGGGTGACTGATGACCCTCTCTTGTTCCTGCTGGCCCCTGTGTCATGCCGGGGGCTGCCCTGGGTGAGGCCAGCCACAGGAATACACAAAGGCCCCATGCATCCTGCCTCCTGGAAGCTCGTCAGGCGGATAATAGCTGGGTTCCTGTTGTAGTCTTTATTTAGCCCCCGTGAAACGTCTGGTGAGGGCATTAGTCCAGGCTAGGGCTGACTGGGCCCTGGCTGCCCTGTCCGGCATCCAGGCTGATATACAGCATCGACTTGAAAGCAAGGCTGGGCCCTGGGAGCAGACCTCCGCTTGATAAATGTGAACTTGGGTATTGCTCATTCTGCGTGGTCAAGCCAGTCAAGTGTTTAGAAAAGGGAGAAAGACTGGTTCCATGAACCGCCCCCCCCCCAAGACCCGCCCACCTGGATTTAGCCATTTCAATATTTGGCATAGCGAGTCCCAGATTTTGTGAGTACCCCGCAGTGCAGCTTCTAAACATGAACATCCTCAGATTAACCCCATCCCCACAACAGACAGAGCCCAGGAACACCAGCGGTCATTCCTTCGGCTGTCATTCAGCTGTTACCTGCCCTCTACCCCCCCAGCTGACGGCCACCCCACGTGGAGGACTGGTGGGTGGAGTGGATAGACACGGCTCCCCACCTGCCTCTGCGATGCCTCTGGCTGCGCTCAGAACTCCAGCCCTTTTGATCGGGAACCGAGGGTGGCAACTCTGCTCATCATTCGAGAAGCCTTGTCGCCACTGGCAAGTTCACAGACAGACATTGGGGAGGGAAATTTTGGAGAGCAGTAGACTGGGACTTCCCAGGCCTGGGCAGCGAGTGGCCCAGAGAGAGCCGCTTGGTGGCTGGAAGCCCGGCCAGTGACTCCCCGCCTGCCCAGCCTGCCGCCCTCTGGTCTTCTCGGGGACCCGGGGCCAGCTGTGTGGAGATGCTCTAAAGAGTGTGGAGACTCATGGTGTGCTGCCCAGTTTGCTGGGGAAACCAGCTGGGCAGGTGCTGCCTGTTCCTGGTCACCCCGTGAGTGTGGGCAGCAGCCCCCAGAGGGCAGGCTGCCTGGTGTGTGGGCAGAGGCACTAGCGAGTGTTGGAGAAGCCCCAAATCTGGAATCCCTAAATCGAGCTGTGGAAAGAGAAGACAGGAGATGGACTTGCAAAAAAGCAATTTTTGTTAAGCCCACCGATGAGTTCCTTTATCCACTTGTCTGCATCTGAGCTATCAATTGCGAGCAGCTGGTCTTCACCTCTTTCTGTCTCTCTCAACGCCGCACTTGCCTTTGGCAAACCAGCGTTAAGGAAGCTGCGGGTCTTTGGACACCTCCTCCTTCGGTGGCCCAGCGCACAGTCCTCTGAGATGGACACGCTCCCACTTAGCACCCCCATCAATGTATCTGAAAATGCCCCCCTGACATAAAGACATCCTCCAATGTACAGTCCACTTTCCGGTTTCCCCGTTTGTTCTCCTGAATGTCCTTTATGATGTTGAATCCAACCCAGGATGCGCCCTGAGCTTTCTGCGTCTCAGCCAACCCTTACTCATCTGCCAGTTGTACCTGGTGGGCATGTGCATATGGCTGTGACGTCAGGGGCTGTGCCACTGGACGGTAAATACCAGCAACCCCCACCCCCATCCCCCATGCTAGATAGGCTGTAACAGAGCTTCTGGACTAGGAGTTGGGTAAAAATCCTGGCAACATATTTTTGAAAATGTGCCTGTGAGAATCCTGTGGTCCCTGGCTCTCCTCCCTCTGCTGTTCTGGGTGAATCAAACTGGATGATTGTATCTCCTGTTTAAAGTCTCCTATGGATCCAGCTTCACTGCCCACGCGATCCAGGCACTGCCCTCTCCTCCCTCTATGCCAACTGGTCTCCCATGGCGATCTTCCCCATGGCTTCCCACCTATTGCCAGTCTCCTTTCAGTGCATCAGCCAAGAGACCTCACTTAAAGGTCAAAACCAGATCCCACCGCTCCTGCATGCTTCCCAGTGCCCCCCCCCCCCGAGCCACCGTCCAAGTGGACTGCGTGGCTTCAAAGACCCCATCTGGACTGCCTTCCCCACCTCAGTGGCCACATCTCTTCCCTCTCAGCCTCTCTGATCTTGTTCTTTTCTGTTTGGAATAAGACCGCATGGTCTTGTATGTGTGTGTGTGTGTGTGTGTGTGTGTGTGTGTGAAAGAGAGAGAGAGAGAGAGAGAGAGAGAGAGAGAGAGAGAGAGAGTCTTGCTTTGGCCACTTAGCCTTTGTATATTGAGCAGGTCAGTGGCATTATATTCACCATGCTCTTCAGTCCTCACCAAAGCTGTCTCCCAATTCTTCCACCCCCCCAGCAGATGTTCAGTGGCCCCCAAGTTCAGTGTGAGCTTCTTGAAAAGGAGATGTTAGCCGCCCCAGTGTCCCCATCCTCATCTCTGCTCCCCTCCAAGACCTCGGGCACGTACTGGGCATATCCCAAGCCTCGTCCCTGCTGGCATGCATGTCCAGTCCTCCAGATGACTGGGTACCTCCCTTACTTCAGGTCTGTGCTCAAAGGTCACTGTCCCAGGCCCTACTATTTAAAGGACAACCCTCCCCCAGCCTCCCAAACTTCCTTTCCAGCTTTAGTTCTCCTCTTAGCGCTCACATTCATGACAGAATGTATTTTTCTTAATTGTTTGCTTGCCTCTCTCCCACGAGAATGCAAGGTTCCCCAGGGCTGGGACTTTAGCTGCTTTCAGAAGTGATTCCGGAAGGAGCCTAAGGTGGGAAGAGTGCCTGCGTTGTCCAGGAGGGTCCTGGGCCAACCCACGTGTCTTCCTTGGAAGAGACTCAACGAAAAGGCAGAGAGGAGGAGGGAGGGGATCCCGGAGGCAGAAACTGGACTGACGTGACTGTGTCGAGGGTCCCCCGAGAGCACCGAGACTCTGGGAGGGACAAAACTCGGATTTTCTCAGAGTCTCTAGAAGGAGAACGTCTGGCCCTGCCACCGCCGCTGCTGCCCATGTTGGACTTCTGGCCCCCAAACCTGTGAGCGGCTGAGTCCCTGCTGTCTGTGGTGACCTGTTCCAGGTCTGTCTGTGGTGCCTTGGTGGTCTGCTGCCTGGGAGCCCCAGAAGCCACTTCCCCTCTCCCCATCACAGCTCCATCTGTGCTCACTGCTGACCTTCTGGAACCTTCACAGGTACCTGAAACCCACAGCCCTTCCTCTACCTCCAGAATTTCTGCTCGACCATTAAACCACCTCCATTCAGTTCTCCTCTCTTCCAGGAAGCCTTCCCTGATCTGCCATGTGATTTAGGGTCTTCTCCTCTCTGACCCCGGCGTTCGCCAGGCCTTGCTGTGCCGCAGTGCCTCCCGCAGACCAAGCTCATCACCTTGTCCCCAGTGCTGGGCAGTGAGTGCTGCCTTGGAATCAGATAGGGACTCTCCCTCCCCGTGGTCCATTAACCTCGTACCATGGGGTCTCTGAAGAAGTGATTGCTGGCATCTGACTTGGGTCTTGAATAAAGTGACCAGACATCTCGCTTTTTAACAATTTAACAACATCCTACAGCGTTTTAAAATTAAAATAAATACTTATAATACTATTTTTGTGTCCTATGAAAATTTTTGTTGCTCCATATAGACCAAATTTTTAATCAAGAAACCCCCTTCCCCCTCCCCCCAGTCAATGGTGTCCTGCTTAAAATCTGGTCACATTAGCCTTGAAGCATTACCACAGTGTGGAAGTCACATTTACTGAACACATGCCAGTCAGGGGGCGGGAATTAACTAGGAGCCACTAAGCATAAAGACCAACGTGAGTCTGCTTTTTCTTACATATAAAAGGACATGTGACATTAAGAATGAGAACCCTGCTTTGCTTAGCCAGCTCCATCATTGCCAAAATTGCGTAGACAATTTGTATTTGGGTAGACAGTGATAGTTGCCTGAATCACCCGACTCTCCCCTGGGACATGGCTCTCTGGGCTGTGAGGGTTCTGGCCCTCTGCACACTCACCCTCATGTCCATGTCCTCCCACCCTCACCCCACCCGCTGCTCCATCCCCTCTCTCGTGGCTTCTCTTAGCAGCCCAGAGGGTCCGGGAGCTCACAGGGACTAATCCCAGGCAGACTCTGATAAAGAAGCTCAGTCGGGGAACGATGGGATGGGGGCTTGTCCCCATCACTGGTGGAGAGGAGTGGGCTCCGAAGGAAGCCCAGGTTACCCCTGGGATGGAAGCCCAGGCCACCCCTGGGAGCCTGTGTCAGAGAGAAAGGGGGACTCAGGCCATCACACCCCCTCCTGCAGCTCTGAGGCAGAGGTGCTGCAGACCAGGCCCTGTGGGCTGTAGGGGCAGCACTTCTGAGCCAGGGGCAGGGGCAGGGTGAGCAGCTGTGGTTGGCACAGCGGTAACCCTGCAGCTATCCCCACAGGAAGCCGTCGCTAGCACCACCTAGCTCTTCATCAAACCCACTCCTCAGAATCCCAGATTCCACACCCCACTCCCATCCTCTCAGCTAGAATCCAACCCTTAGGCACGGGAGCAGCTCCTAACAGTCTGACCAGGGGGAGCTTCCCCTCCCACTGCCAGGGCCAGATGTCCTGGGTGCATTCCAGAGACCACTGTCCCCTGTGTTGATGGTCTATAACTGATGAGTCAGCCTCGCTCTTGGGGACTGGCATGGGGCCCACCCAGTGCTGAGACCTGGGCAGCTTAGCATGTGGGAAGATAGTGTCCGGATTCCACCATTCGGGTGCTGTGGGAACACATCCTTGTCAGGCAGGTGGAGAGAGACTGAAGGGGAGAGAGGGGGTAAACTGACAACCAACGGCACTAGGAAAAGGAGCAAGCTGGGGAAGGCCACCTTTAATCGGCAGCAATCCAACCCCAGCTGGAGCTGGACCCCGATCTCCCCACCTCGTAAAGTTCCTGCTTTCCTCTCTGAACACCCACCCCCTCCCCAAGAGTTAGGCCAGACTTCATCTAGGTCCTCAGGTCAAAGTGTCCCTGGCTGCCCAGGGCAGGTCCAGGAGGCTGCATAACTCTCTGCACTTCAGACCAACCACCCTCCCCCTCTTTCTCCAGCCCCCTGAAAGGGGGGCCGGAACACCAGCTAGAAGGACTCCTCCTCCTCTGTTGACTTTGTGTGAAGCCTCTCTCTGTCACCCAGAGCCAGGACTCGTTGTCCCTGTGGCTTCCTTAATTGGCTACCGTGGCTCCCAGAGCTCGTGGAGACGACTCCCTCTGCTTACAGTTACCTGCTCTTTACAGCTGCTGTGTTAGTCCGGGTAGACTGGAGAGACAAATTCATGGACACTCATATGTGTGTCAGAGAGGACTTTATGCCCGAGAGCAATTGTACACTAAGGAAACATCCCAGCCCAGTCCAGACCAAGTCCAAAAGCTCGATGTTAGCCCATACGTAGATTCTAGTCCATACGTTCCTCCTTAGACTCATGGAACACATGCAATGATGCAGAATGCAGGAAGACCACAGGCCAGGGGGTGGAAAGTCTGTGGGTCCAGTGGCGGTGGAGGCGTTCAGCGCTCGCGTGGACATCCACGTGGCTCCTCCAGCTGCAGGACTCTGGTTTCCTCAGCGTAGCCCCATGTGGCTTGTTAACAGGGAGACGGAGCAGGGAATATAGAATGTGTTGGGCCTCCAGTCAGCTATTTAACTCCGTAGCACCTCCAGATGAGGCCATCAAACTGCGACGTGATTGACAGTCTGGATTCCACCCCTCCCAAGTTGGCATCAGATTATGTAACTATCACCACCAGAGAAGACACGTGTGAAGAGACGCAGGCAGAACCAGGAGAGGTCCAGAAAGAGGCTTCCTTTGTTCCCGGGGGCATCACAGTTTCCCAGGCATTGACCTACACACCACTTCAGAAAACCCCAAGAGAGGACACCCCAAGGCCTCAGTGCTTCATGTGCGTGAATCCTAGACGTGCGCTGGACTGTATCTCATGCCCCTCTCCCCAAGGCCTGTTGCCAGGATAGGGCTTGTTCAGTCTTCTACTCATTTGCATGTGTTAAGTGGTGCCTCACTGATTGCTTATTTTTAGTATCTTTATATATATGTGTGTGTGTGTATATATATATATATATATATATATATATATTCTTGTTAAGACTACACACAGTAGAGCATACACCAGTCCAACAATTTTTACATATACAAAATTCTATGGGAAAACTCCATGATCTTTTCATTCTATTTTCTTGTTAACTTTTTCAAAGCCCTGTCATACAGTGATATTTATTACATTGAAAATCAAGACATTTTGATTGATGGCGAGACTTCAAGGGTTGTGCGGTACTCACATCAATTCATGCCAACTCAATAAGTGTAGGGGTGGAGTCTAGCCTGTCAATCAGGCCACAGCCTGATGAAGCCTGCATGTGAGCATGGCCTTCTCATGTGGACTCTGGGAACTTGCTCTCTCTCCTTCTCCCTGGAGGCGGGCCACACACACTCTCTCTGCTTCATTGTCCTGTTGACAACTCACATGGCGACTTGCTGAGCCCTGTGAGAGCCTTTCTCTGTCTGCGTCACCTTCCCGTTGAACAGCCACACGGAGAGCTGGCGGAGCCACGTGGAGGCCTGCGCCAGTGCTAACATGCTTCCACCGCCAGTGGATCCACAAGACTTTGCACCCACTGGCCCGTGACCTTCCTGCATTTTGCATCATTGCATGTGACTGCGTGAGTCTGAAGAGGAAATTGTGGACTAGTATCAGACTTATGGGTTAATATTGTACAGAGCTGGCATGTTTTCTCAATATTCAATTGCTCTTTGGTATAAAGTTTTCTCTCACACACACATGAATGTCCCTGGATTGGGTTCTCTAGTCAGCCCAGTCTAACACAGGTTGTTTTCCAGATATGGAAGACAGGGGGCAAAGTGAATTCTTTCTTTGCTAAAGAGGAGAAGAGTCTGTTGGGTGGGCTGGTGAAATTGCTCCTGACTGTCCTTCCTTTGTCTGTTTCCAGATGCGCAGGGGTCACTCTTACCCTTACGCCTTTTAAAGCTCCGCTCTAGGAGCAGCTCACCATAGTGGGTTTTCTCGGGTTTACAGGTAGCTGAAACACTATCCTGTCTCAGTGCTGTCCCTTCAACTGATCTATTAGGCCACTCTCTGACCTCGTGGAGGGTCGGGTGGCATTAGGTCAGACTTTTGTGCAGTTTTCAAGGCTCAGCTCAAAGAGTCTTTCTCTGGGAGTCAGGAGTGATTGCTCTGCGTCTTGTCTCTAGAATGCCACAATCAGTATTTGTTGGACCACCTCCTGGCCTACTGTCTCCAAGCTTTCCCCAAGGGGCTACATGTTGACTGAGCCCTTGTCCCTGCTGCTACTTGCATGGTTTGGATCAGGAATTCTGCTCTCTTCTGGGCCTGGACTAAACTGCCCAGACATGCAAGCCTCTCAGTCCAGCCTCCCCAGAGTCTGGAACGTACGTGTGGGAGTCTTAAATCAAGTCTCTGTGACCACTATCGACTGGAAGGGCAGAAAGCAGACGGGCACGTCCACTTTGCTTCCTACAGACACGTTTGTTTTCCAAAGCTAATGTTTGCCGCTCCTGAATGAAGCCGTGTAAGGCTTTCGCAGGAAGGCTTAGGAAATGCTTAGGAAGCACAACAAATACTGGGAAGTCATGTCCCAGGTCTGCCAAGACAGTGCGGGGAGAAAGCGCCATTACTAAATCCATCATAAGAAAAAATTCAAAAACCAAATTTCTTGATATAGAGTCAATTCACATTGTGACTTTATAGGACAGACTGGAACTGCCCTTGCAGGTTTTTGAGACTGTAAATATTTACAGAAATAGAATGCTTCATTTTTCTCCCAAAGTGCGGTTGGTAGTTTCAAACTGCTGGCTTGGGAGTGAGCGGGCACAACAGGCAACCCATTATGTCCCCTGGGCTCCAGTAAGAAGACATGAGAAAAGTGGAGTCAACCCTCTTCATGGATAAGAAGACCTAATACAGTTAAAGTTGTTAATTTGTCCCAAAGGGACCTTTAGATTCAATCAAATCACAACAGTTTTTGCTTGGAACTTGATAAAAATGATTCTAAAATATACACGTGTGGTTGTTATGTAATCTGGTGTCAATTTAAGGATTAAGAGTGAAGGGATGGAGTCTAACCTGTTAGGTCATCGTCCATGAGCCCTCTATGTGGGCATGGCCTTCTCCCAAGGATTCTGAGAATTCTTGTATTCCTCCTTAGAAGTGGGGGACTCTCTCTGTGTCTGTCTCTTGGCCCCCTCTCTCTCTCTGCCTCTTGGCTCACTCCCTGAAAGACACTGCAGGTGATAAGACACATGGAACAGTGCTAATAACCGGAGTTGGAGCAGCCACATGGAGACCCCTGCCAGTGCTGAGATAGTTGCAATGCCACTGCATCCACAAGGCTTCCCACCCACTGACCACTGATCTTCCTGCATTCGGCATCACTGCATGTGTTTTTGTGAGTCTGAAGGGGACTTTATAGATTGATATCAGGCATATGGGCTATTATTGGACTCAGGAACTTGATCTGGACTGGGATGTTTTCTCAATATTCAATTGCTCGTCTATATAAAGCTCTTTCTTATACACATGGCTATGAATTTGTTTCTCTAGTCTACTCGGGCTAGCACAATAGGAAATCATCAAGGTCCAAGAAGACCTTTGAAGAAGGCAGGAAGAGAACAAGTGGAAATAGAGTCATGTTGTTATCAGTATGATAGCTAGATCTCTCTGGGGTTTGTTACTCATCTAGGTCTTGCTATGAGGTGCCACCAGTTGATTCTGAATCACTGTGAGCTCTATGTATAAGAGAATGCCTAATCCTTTGTCTCCTCACAATGGTTGTCATGCTTGAGCCCCTTGTCGCCCTCACAGTGTCAATAAATGGGTCTTCTTGTTCTTCACGGACTCTCTGGTGACGTCAATGACACCACACAGAGTAAGGGCCGTCCTAAGCCGAGCTGCTGCTGGGTTTTAAAGTGAGCAGAATCGTCACAGGAGCGCGTGCAGGGAGAAGGTAGATGCCAAGAAGTGCAAAGCGTGCCACAGAGCACCACAGGCTAGCGGAGAAGCCCGTAGAAAGAATTGACAAGGGTAAGAGCCTGAGTGGGACTGTGAGAAAGCATGTTTTCCTTCTTGGAAGCGGTAGACTGGTGGCATTCCCATCATGTCAGTACTGGTGAACTGGAGCTTTGATGGTGCTGATGACTCTGTGTTGCCTGTGTGAGATCGGCATTGCGTGTGCGATAGTTTTTGTAAGAAGCTAGGGGTGGAGTTGCGCTTGTCCGTCAGTCAGTCCACAGCTGATGCCCTCCTTTGGAAGTGCCACCCAGGTAGATAGCTCTCTTGGTGCGTCCTCCCCTTCTCTCTCCCTGTGGTCAGCCCAGCGCTCTGCCCGAGCTGGCTGACCCGCCTTAACATGTGTGCTGTGCTGCTTGTGGGCCGAGCCGACCCCTGTCCCCTGGGGGACCGCGTCCCTGGGTCGGCCTAGAGTTTGCTGCCTATGGCCAACTCCCCTCGCCTTGCCACCCCTCCAGACGCCCGCATCTGCCTCCTGCCACTTCGCATCACTGCATCTGGAGGCGCCACTGCGCCTGCTTCGCTGCACGGTGTCCCTGGCCTCTGCTACCCTCACCACTTCATCTTCCTGCTGCCTGCTGCCTTGGTTCTGGGCCAGTGGCTGCGTTCAGTATAGTAACTGTGCCACGGAAATGAGCTCAGCGGAGCGCTCTGTACTGCTGCGTGGGCTAATGTGCCGCCATCTTCCTTTTCACTCTTTAAACATATCCAAACACGCAGTCTTAAGTGTCCTGGTGCTGCTTCTTTGGAGAACCTTGCCGAGCATGGACTGCTAACTGCAGGGTTGGGGGTTCAGCCCCACCAGGTGCTCTGCGGGAGCAAGGTGAGACTCTTTGTCTCTATGAAGATTTGCATTTTTCAAATCTACACAGGGTGGCTAGGAGATGGCATTGCTCAATGGCAGTGGGTTTGGGGGGCTTGGGTCACTAGAGCACACCCCTTCTATTTTGTTCCAGTTTCCAGAGCCTTCTGTAATTCTCCATGAGAGAATTGTACCTGACTTCCCAGGGACCTGAGACTCTTCACCATTTTGTGCCTTTTGGCTCCCTCAGGAAGCCTGTGGATACCTTCCTTAAAACAAGATATTTAAATACAAAAAATTAGTTTATAAAAACCGATTCCATTGAGATATGGAAGGGGCACCCCCAAAACCCTGATACATATTTGTATTTTTTTTTTATGTGACAGGGATAATGCATTTGAAGTTCATGTCACCAGGTCAGACTGTTAATCAAACTTTCTATTTAGAAGTTCTGAAAAGATTGGGTAACAGTGTGTGCCTAAAAAAGTCTGATTTGTGACAGACAGGGGACCAGTTTTGCCACCATGACAAAACACCTGCTCACACAGCCATCTCAGTGTGCCAGTTTGGGGGAAAAAACAGCAAGCCTCTCTTGCCCCACGCACCCCACTCACCTGACTTTGTTCTGTGTGACGTCCCTTTGTTTTCTCAAATGAAGAGGGACATGAAAAGACAACAATTTGATGACTTAGAAGAGGAGAAGAAAAAAATGAGGCCAGTGCTGTCAGCCATCCAAACAGAGGAGTTTGAAAAGTGTTTCCAAGGATGGAATTGCAGATTTAACAAATGTATTAAGTGCAATTGATGGAAAGTCCTTTCAAAGTGCTAAGGTTGTTTTATTTTTTTATATCTTTTTTTTTGGCATCACTGCCCCCTGGTGGGAGTAGGAAGCCCAGCCTTGCTCCTGGAGAACTGATGTTGGATTTGAACCGCCAACCCTGTGGGCTGCAGCCCCGCACACAATCACTATGCCACTGGGGCTCAGTCCAGTTGTTTTATTTTTAAGAATTTAAATACATAGCTTTGGGGGGAAAATTACTGTTTTTTTTAATACCCCTTTGTATGTATGTGTTAGACTGAATTTATAGTGAAACAAAACAAGTGTCACTCATACACATATAAGAAAGAATGCTCTGTCAAGAAATGATTAGGTCTCACGGGCTGAGCCCTGGTGGCGTCAGTGGTTGAGTGCGGGACTGCGGCCTGCGGGCTTGGCGGTTCAAATCCAGTGGCGACTCTCAGGAGCAGCACTGGGTAGCGCCTGGGTAGCACCCATGACCACTAGAGGCAGTGATGCCCCCCCCCAAAAAAAACAAATAAACAAACAAAAAGAAATAATTAGGTATCAAGAAAGCGGTCCACCCAGCTCAACTCAAGTCAGACACCAACTCTCAGACTCATCCAGCCGCTGGTGCATGAAACAGGAAGAAGACCAAGTGGAAGGAAGCTGGGTGATCACAGACTGATGGAGCCAGTCGTATGCATCCTCAGATGTGTGACAGGTGCCAACAGCTCCCAGGGAGAGCAGGCTACATCGGCTGCCCCGGAGTCAGACCAGGATCCAAGCAAGTGGAAGGGGAAGAGGTTCAGGAGCGAGAGAACAGCCCTGCTCAGTGTCTCTTTAGAAAAGGCACACCCCCAGGAAGCATCGTCTGTCTGTGGCGCGATTGACAGGTTGAATTCCATGCCTACCTCCACTCAGGTACATCAAGTTGACATAAAATCTAACCATCACAAAGTATATTATTAAAACATTAGAAAACCAAATTTATAAGAGCACCCAATAAAATGACTAAAAAAGGAAATAGAGCAAAGAACTAGGAGACAAAAAGACATTTAGAGGTATAAACATAGGCATGTACATATGCAAAGATATTAATATATAATGATAGGGTATAGGGCTATGTACATATATTTATAGGACTAGTATTAAGGTAGCAGATGGACACTGGGCCTCCACTCAAGTCCTCCCTCAATGCAAGAACATTTTGTTCTAATAATCCAGCATACTGTGATGCCCACCTTCCCAACACAATTATTGAAGATAAAATGGGTGCATAAACTAATGTGGTGAAAAAAGCTGATGGTGCATGGCTAGCAAAAGATATTGCATCTGGGGTTCTAAACACTTGAAGTTAAAAAAGCGTCCATCTAGCAGGGAAGCAACAAAGCTAAATGGATGCTTTTTTAACTTCAAGACCCAGAACAAAAAATCCTATTGATGTGAATGAGGAGGGAGGCGGAGTGGAGACCCAAAACCCATCTGTAGACAATTGGACATCCCCTCATAGAAGGGTCCCAAGGAAAGGCCGAGCCAGTCAGGGTGCAGTGTAGCACTGAGGAAACATACAAGATTCCCCTAGTTCTTTAATGCTTCTCGCTACCCCCCATGATCATGATCCTATTTCTAGCTTACAAATCTGGCTAGACCAGATCATGTACATTGGTACAGGTAAGAACTCTCAAGACACAGAATCCATGACACATAAACCCTTCAGGACCAACAATGAGAGTAGCAATACCACTAGAGGAGGGGGAAAGGGGAGTGAGGGGAAATCTATCATAATGATCAATGTACAACCCCCCCCCATCACCACTGGAGGACAAACAACAGAAACTTGGGTGAAGGGAGACAGTGAAAGGTATAAAATCTGAAAATGAAAATAATTTATAAATCATCAAGAACTCATGAGGGTGGAAAAAAGGAGCTGATCCCAAGAGCTAAAGTATAAAGAAACGTTTTGGAAATGAAATTAGCAACATATGTACAAATGTGTTTGTTACAATTGATGTATGAATTGTTGTAAGAACTTCAAGAGCCCCCATTAAGATGATTTATTAAAATAAAAAGAAAAGAAAACCAAAAATGCGACATGTAGAAATGGGCTTTTAAATTCAATACATTAGATTATAAACTCAATTGCATCTAGTAACTACTGTAATTTTGAAGTCCTGATGACTATGATGCTATTTTAAGATATTTGCAATAACTAATGTTTGTGGGCAAAAAAGGCCCCAGTAGCACTGTGGTCTGTTATCTGCCTGCAGGATGGAAGAAAAGGCCTCGTTTCAGTTAGAGGTTCATGCAGATAAACAGGTGAGTGGTTTTCCTCCAGCTCTGGTGGTGCAGTGGCTACGTGTTAGGCTGCTCACCACGAGGCCAGCAGTTCAAAACCACCGAATCCTTCTCAAGAGAAAGATGAAGCTTTCTATTCCTGTAAAGAGCTGCCATCTCAGAAACCCACAAGGGCAGTTCTTCTCTGCCCTCTAAGGTCACTGCGAGTCTGAACAGACTCGATGGCAGTACGTTAGTTAATTAAATGGGTTTAGTGTTCCCTCATCCCCATTCTTTTTCTTTTTTTGTGGGCATCACTGCCCCCTGGTGGGAGTAGGAGGCCCAGTCTTGCTCCTGGGGAGCTGCTGCTGGATATGAACCGACAACCCTGTGGGCCACAGTCCAGCACTCAACCACTGCGCCACCGGGGCTCAGTCCCCGTCCCTATTCTTATACACCCAACCCCACCCATAGAGGGCATTTACAGTCTTCCGGCAATTGTGATCCCATGAACCCTGGAACAGAAACTCAACCAAACCACGCTTGTCGTCGTCGTGTAGTCGATTCTGTCGATCAGAGAACCCTCCCACAGGGCAGCGCATTGCTGCATGAGGCAATATTCCCAGCGCAAAGGGAAGTTTTGTTTCCGGTTGGCAAAGCTGCTCCAGAGTGGCTCTCAGAGCTCCGTGTCCTTCTCGGGGGAGTTGGTATAAATAGAAGGGGCTGCAGAATGCTTTTGTGGAGAGGCCTGCGTTGGGTCAGTTCTGCTCAGAATCAGGGCAGATGACAGCGCTGGGGTTTGAGGATGGTTTCCCAAGCATGGTGCCTTAACCCTGAAACATAGCCCGGGGCTGTAAGGAGGGATGGGGCCGGCTTGTGGGGAAAGAGGTCAGGGTGGATGCCCCTCCTTCCATCAATGTGAAAAATGGAACTTCATGGCCACCAAGTCTCTCTGACTCACAGTGACCCTATAGGAGGGACCAGATCTGCACTTTTCAGTTTCCAAGGTGATAACAGTATAAGAGAGGTCTTATCCTTCTCCCAAGGAGTTGGTGATGGTGGTCAGCTGCTGACATGTGGTTAACAGCCCAACCCAAGACCCTCTGTGTTTCTTAGACTGCTTAGGGCTCTCTGACGTATATGAATTCAGCCCTGGTCACAGCCAGGTGTCATAGTGCTGTTGGTTCCATGACAGGACGCACACGACACTTTCAGATCCTACCCCAATTCCAACTCAGAGCGATTCTACCTAGACTTTCCATGACTTTAAATTTTTGCAGATGTAACCAGCCTCCTCCTTCTCCCATGGAGCGGCTGGTGGGTTTGAACTGCTAAGCAGCTGAATGCCTGACCCAGAGCACCAGAGGTAGAAACCCATCCTTACCATCCTCAAATATTCCATATCTTTCTCTGAGCGCTTTGTTTGCTCTTTATGAGCTCAGAAGTCCTCACTTCTGTAGGGTTCATGATTTTCGGTTTGGGGGTAGAGTGGTCTCTGGGTCCTCGTCTGGTTTAGGATTAGGACTTCAGGATCAGCTCTTTGGGGATGGAGTGCTTTGGAATTAGGCTTTTTCAAGGCTGAGCATCCTTGTTCTCAGCCTAGGGGATTAGGCTGGCCTTGAGTCATGGCTTTCCCACGGTCTAGGCTTAGGAGCTTGGACTGACTAGACAGCCCCTGTCTCTCTCTGTCAATACAGATTTAATTTCCTGTGGTTTTGCCACTTTACTGAAGAGGTGTGTGTGTGTGTGTGTGTGTGTGTGTGTCTTACTCTGCAAATGAAAAAAAAAAATTACCCAAGTGGGAAATTTTGATGAAGTTATTTCCCTCTCAGTGCTCCTGATGTTGTGGCCAGTGTTTTAATGCCTGCACCTCTTCCTTCTGGGTATGGGGAAGGCATTCCTTGTAGTCAAGGGCCATGCATCTCGGTCCGCCTGGATCCTCTTCAAACCCAGAGGGGCTGCTTAGATGTGAAGCGCAGCAGAATGAATGCTGCACCCCAGGAAGGCGGTTTCTGAGTAACCTCTGGCCATGATGCGTTCCCATAAAGCCAGGTCTGTTCTCTGGCCAGGCTGCTCCGCTCGCAGCGTAAAGCGGAGGGGTAGTGGCAGCACCCGCACTCACCACCTCCTGGTGCTCTTCAGAGCGTGGTGAGGAGGACTACTTCGAGGGCACAGTGACCAGTAGCCAATGGAAGCCAGGTAAACTAGTAACCAAAGTGGTAGTCTGGGGCAACCATTCTAGTAGCAGGAAGACCCCTGCCACCCTTCACTAGATAGCATTGATTGCAGATGTTGCCCCAGCTTCCTGCCTGTCCCATTTTCCAGACGCTGGGGAGGCCCCCAGGGGGAGTTTGTGCTCTGCAGGGGACCGCAAGCAGTTGAGAAAGAAAGGGAAGTCTATCCTGTGTGCCTTTCGTTAGGGGAAGCACAGTGGATCACTGAGACAGGGTCAGGGTGGCTGGAGTTTCACAGACAGGAAGTTTCCCCTCCTGATGCAGACAGGCATCAGACTGGGCATCACTGCCCAGTGCGAGGAATGAGGAGGACCAGTGCAGCGGCCTGGACTGGGCACCCTGGGTGGCCAGGAGACCATGTGGGAAAGCGCAGTGAGGGGAGGAGTGGGATCCAGGTGGTCTCCCAAGGTCACAGCCCTTCCCTCTCTCCCTCGGGTTCTCCTGGAGCGTTCAGGCCACCCTGTGGGGAGCGAGCTCAGCTGAGAGGGGCCTGGTTAGGAGGCTACTGCAAGGTAGGGGTGAGGGGGGCAGGGCATGGCTGTGTGGCCCAGCAGGGCTGAGGGTTGGGGATAGGCTGCCCAGCGACAGACAAAGCTCCCTGTGCTGTGTGTGAGGGGCCTTCCCGCCATTTTACTCGCACCCCCACCCGCTCCTCCCACCATTACCACCCGCTGTCAGCTGCCGGCTTTCCTGGGTGCTGAGTGGAATGCCACCCCAGCAGCCCTGTCTTCCCGTGCCCCGCTGGTCAGTGCCCCGTGGCCCCGTGCTTCGCGCAGGGCAGAGAGGCGAGCTTCAGACCCATTTTTCAGATGGGAAATCGGACTCCGGGTGGTCCCGGGCCAGCTCGTGGCAGAGCCGAGGCTGGACCCAGGCTCCCTACCGCTCTAGCCCGTGGCATTTCTCCGCAGAAGCGGTGCCCAACCCCAGCCCCCCGAGGTGGCCGCTGCAGCTGCAGGCAGACGGACTCCTGACCAAGAGGACCCTTGGGGAAGCGCCTGCCCTCCTCGCTCAGCCCCTGCTTCTCTCCCCCCATCCCTCACCGCTGCAGCTGATCGGGGGCCTGGTCCTAGCTGTGGGCATCTACGCAGAGGTGGAGCGGCAAAAGTACAAAACCCTCGAGAGTGCCTTCCTCGCCCCGGCCGTCATCCTCATCCTCCTGGGCGTGGTCATGTTCATCGTCTCCTTCATCGGTGTGCTGGCCTCCCTCCGGGACAACCTGTGCCTGCTGCAGTCTGTGAGTCCGCGCCGCCCCGCCGGGGCCCCCAGGGAGTTGGGAAGTGGCACCTGGCGTTTCAGGGCACGCCCCAAGCACGGTCCTCCGGAGGGCCTCCTGAGCCGCCGTCCACGCATGCTGGCCCAGCAGTGCCCAGGTCACCTCTATTCTTTAGAATACGATGCTGCATGGCATCAGGTTTCAGGCATCTAAGACCCAGACTAAAACTATACCCAATGTGAAGGGGGGTGGGGCATGGAGTGGAGACCCAATACCTGTCTGTAGACAATTGGACATCCCCACACAGAGGGGTCACGGAGAAGAGATGAGCCAGTCAGGGCGCAGTACAGCACGGATGAAGCGCACAACTTTCCTCTAGTTCTTTGGTGCTTCCTTTATCATATCCTCAATTCCACCTTACAAATTGGATTAGACCGGAACATGCACACTGCTACAGATAAGAGCCTGCAACATTAGGAATCCAGGACAGATAAACTGCTCAGGGCCAACAGGAAGGTTAGGGGAGGGTGGGGGAATTGATAACAAAGATCAATCTAGAACCTCCTCCTAGGGGGATGAATAATGGAAAAATGGGTGAGGGGTGACAGAGGACAATGTAAGATAGGGAAAAATAATCTTTAACTTATCAAGATAGGGAAAATAATCTATAATTTATCAAGATAGGGAAAATAATCTATAACTTATCAAGAGTTCATGAGGAAAGGGGAAGAAAAGGGGAGCAGATATCAGGGGCTTGTGGGAGGAGAATGTTTTGAAAATGATGATGGCTTCATATGTGCAAATGTTCTTGACACATTGGAGGAATGTATGGATTATGATAAGAGATGTAAGAGCCTCTAAATAAAAGTATTTTATAAAAAACACCCCAAAATGGGCTGAGCCCCGGTGGCGTAGTGGTTGTGCGCGGTGACTGCGGCCCACTGGGATGGAGGTTCAATTCCAGCAGTGGGGCTGGGCCTCCTACTCCCACCACTGGAGAGCAGTGATGCCCCCCCCAAAAAAAAACACCCCAAAACAATGCCGCTCACCACCCAAACGCTTTGTCTGAACTCTTGGCTCCAAGTTGGAGCGCTAGAGATCAAAACAGGACACGCAAAGCACAAACATGGAGGGTTCACGGGCGGTGCTAGGGTGAGAAAGACTTTGGTGCTTGGCTTTGCCAGAGAAAGAATTTACATGGAAGCCTGGTCTGTGAGCCAAGTGAGTTCTCATAAAGGACAGAAAGAGTTTCTGGTGTTCCACAGGCACCCTCGGGACACTTCACCCTGGCATGGGGGTCCTGAGTGCAGAGGAGCTGCAACCTGACAGAAGGGCAGCTGTGGGCTCTGGATTCTGCCATTTTCAGACCTTCCTCTCAGTGGCGTGGTCAACAGTACTGGTTGACCCCACTGGCTGAATTAAGCTTACCTGGCCTAGATGGGTCAATCCAGGTGTACTGCCTACCTAAGTGTACCACCCCTTCCTGGCCGGGAGCCCAGATTTTTGAGCATGCCCAGTGGACACCCTGGTCCCTGTTCTGACTACCTAACAAGCTCATGTCACTGGCAAATCCACCCCAGA
>PVJH01023541.1:0-34638 GCA_004026705.1 Nesogale talazaci | reverse complement strand
TTAGTCTTCTCCCACCCCTCACGACATGAGAATCTGACCCCAGCTGAGATACAGGCGCCATTGCCAAATTTTGAGTTTTGTTTTTAAAGTTATGTCCATGGTAAATTGAGATATGGTTCCTGAGCAGTAGGTAGGCCGGACAGTCTCATAACTTGGGAGACCACATAAGATGATTACATGACTTGAGAGCAGATGTCCCTCTTTAAGGCTGTCTTGGTTTTAATACTGAAAGTCTTGCATCCTTTCAGTCCCAAGAAGACTGGAGCAGTTGGTTGCACTAATCTCAACAGGTAAGTTTAACTAGATTTCCATTGCTCCACGCATGCTCCACTTTAGTGTCTAGCCACAGCTAGCATATGGTTGGGCTTAGGAAGAAATAGCTGCACTTCTGGGTAGAGAGCTACGACCTGCCCACCAACCATGGAGCATAACTGTAAAGGACTTGGAGCCAAACAGGATGCAACAATGGATAGCTATCACGCAGATTGGGCATGAGCTGTATAACAGTAGTTGGAGACAGCAGTCAAAATATTTTTTTTAGTTGTTTTTTTTTTTAGGCATCATTGCCCGGGTGGTGGGAGTAGGAGGCCCAGTCTTTGCTCCTGTAAGCGGGAATTGAACCTCCATCCCAGTGGGCCTCAGTCCCGCACACAACCCCTACGCCACCGGGGCTCAGCCCTTAAAATATAATACAGATGGGCCAGAACTGCAACTCTCTCCTCTACCCCCTGACCCACTTAAGGTACCTCTTAAGAGCCTTAGACACCTGAGGATGGGGGCAAAAGAGAACTCAAGTAGGTGATGGGCATATTGTCAATGCATACAGGTGGGGACACTATGGCCATTAACTGCATGAAACTGGCAAGTGAAAATGTCTGTTAGTTTTTATTATTATTTCGAAGGTTATCCTTAATATTTAATCTAAGCCCCTTCTGGTGACAGATACTCAATGATTAATTCCTTCTTTATTCATTCTATGAAATAGGAATAATATGCATTCTTATATAGAATACCATTACAGCTGTCTTAAGCGTGTGACTTAGAATTACAATCAGCAACAATCATACTTTTTCTTGATAAGCACATTTTATAAAGCATATACATTTGGAAGGGTTTGGACATGGTCTGTTTCCAGCCCATCCAGACCACCATTACCGTTATGTTAACACCCAACCCAACTCATACATATGCGTGGTCTACCTGGCCTCTGTAGCCATTTGAGTGTGCCAACTGGGTTCTAGAGATTTCAAAGTCATTTCAGTGCACTATATCTCTTGCTCTTCAGATCAGTAACAGTAAGAAGTATTACATTAGTTACTATCATTCTCCCCTTCAGGCCATAAAATGTGGTCTACAGAAGGTCATTTGACTTGCTGAAAGCTACCACATGCTACTCAATGGCAGACCTGGAGTCAAGGCTGTCTTTATTATAAAGTGCTACCTCCCTAAGCAAATAGAGAATAAATGTATTCTCATCATTTTGTTCACAGTTGCTCTATGCCTTTGTACTCAGTTGTGTTAGAACACGAGAAGGCATTAAAAAAGATCAAGTAATTATGAGAGAAAAAGAACATTACTACGATTGCTCACTTAATGTTTTCCATCAAGGTGAATTACATACTTTGAATAGTTTGCAGTGATGTCCTAGGCAAACACTATGTGAGAACTATAAAAATGATATATTGAGAGTTTAATTACTCGGGCATATGTTCTTTGTGGACAGATTCCCAATTCTAGTTACCTTTAGTTATCTTTAATTGTCAAGTGCCTACATTTACAGTAAAGCAGAGAGAGAAAGGAAGATCAGGAAAGCTCTGAAGGGCTTTTGAGATTTGAAGGTCAGAGGTCCTGCCATAAAGACTACCCAAAAGGTCTTCACTTATTGAGCACAGAATCATTATAAGTGGCTGTGGCAGTCATGTATTCATGATGTCAATTTCATGATTGAGATGTAGGGGTGGAGTCTAGCCTGTTAATCTGGAGATAGCCAATGAGTAGCCAATGAGGCCTCTGTGTGGGCATGGCTTTCTCCTGAGAATTCTGGGAAATCTCACGGTATTTCCCAATAGGAGAGACTTGACTATCAGTCTCTGGAAGTCAGTCTCCAAGACGATAACCTACTGACAAGACAAGATGGCAGCATCCGAGGAACTAGAGGAACCAGAGGAGGAGCCACACGGCCTTACCTTGATGGAACCAGACCTCTGAAGCTGGAGAAGCAACATGGAGACCCCTGCCAGCACTAAGTTGCTTCTACCACCACTGCATGTTGTTGATGGATTCTGAGCCCTGGAAGTGAGGAGCCATGGGGAGACCCCTGCCAGCGCCAAGTTGCTTCAACTGCACATGCTTCGCAAGTCAGAAGGAGACTTTGTAGATTGGTATCAGACATATGGGCTAATATCAGACTTATTACCTTGGACTGGACTAGGTCGGGATGCTTTCTCAATGTTCCATTCCTCTTGTATACAAACCTTTCATTTATATCCATGTGCATGTCTATGAATTTGTTTCTCTAGTCTACCCAGACTAACAAAGTGGCCACTCCTCCTCATCACCAAATGAAGACAGCACTGTTTTTGTTTTTGTTTTTAGAGGAACTTAACACTTTGAAACAGAAATCCTTCAAGAGCCTGTCAAGTTCTTTTAGCAAAGTGGTGTTTTGAAATACTTAGTCAACGTCCATGAAATAGTGAGCAGTTTAGCTTGAATGGTTGCGGTGAAAAGACTCACATATCAAGCCTGAGTGAGGGGGCCCTCAGAGTATCTATCTGTCCACTGGGGAAGAGGAATTTATCACTGACAGTGTCTAATAATGGTGATGGAGAAAACTTGACTAACGTTTGGCTGGTTCAGAAGTCCTCTACAACCACTTTATCCCTCATGGCCTGCATCCTGGACTGACCTCCATGATCCTCTTCCTACATAATCCATGGCAAGAGAGGGCCTGTGCCCAAATCTTGTGGCCCTGGTAATAATAATGACAAGGATTAATTAAAATTTAGATTGTACAAAACCTGTGATCATAGAGGTATGGTTTTAAAATTCGTGAGTTATGCATACCTTAAATGAGATGGTAGTGGCATAGTGGTTACAAGTTTGACTGCTAACCACAAGGACAGAAGTTCAGAGCCAGATGCATATACAAAAGATGAAATACACAAGTCTATTTCAGGAAAGAAGTTGTTTGCTAAATGCTTGAAATTCTGATATTAGATTTCTTAGGATGGAGGAATTGAAAACCAGGAAGTCCTCACCTGCAACTCAAAATTCACTCAATTCTGATTCATAGTAACCCTGTAACAGGGGCGGAGAAGAATTGCCCCTGTGGGTTTCTGAGGTCGCCAATCTTTATGGGAGCAGACAGTGTATCCTTCCCCTGCAGAGTAGTTAGCGAATTTGAACTGTGGTGTGGTAGGGTTTTTGCTTTGAGTTTTGCATTTTCCTTTGGTCTCCTGGCTTGTAAGTAGGGGCTCGATGCACAATTCTTCCCCTTTAAGGTAGTTAATCTTGCCATTTTCATGAAAGAAATGCATCTTAATATAAGAAGTTCATCTTGCCACACCATGGAGTCCCCAGGTTGTCTAAATGGCTAGCCACAGGATTGTTTTTAACCAAAAGGTTGCTGGTTCAAACGAATCCAGAGATGTCATAAAAGGTGAGTGATCTGTTTCTAAAAGATCACAGCTTAGAAAAACCTGTGGGGTTGCTACTTTGTGCATGTGGGGTCACCATGAGTTATAATCAACTAGACAGCAACAACTAACAACAACAAATACCCCAAATGTCCATGAGCCCTTGAGAAAAATTCGAAGGTCCCCCCAAAAAACACCAAGATGGTATCTCTTAACAATACACACTCTCAGGGAGAAAGAGGAAGAAATAAAGATGGAATTTGTGGACACACACATATATAGCACTCAATTAATTCGGAAATGAACATACTGAAGCAACTGAATTAACACTGCAAATAAGTAAAAATGACCACAGCTTCTGGCTCAAATTTCTAGTCATAAAATGAAGCCAATCTTATACTCAAAAGCAAACATACTTATACTCTTATCAAAGGGTTGAATTTGAACTTTGTGCATAATGAATCTCCATATAAACTGAGTTCATTTTTCTCACTATGCTACACCTTGTTCAAAAGCCATTTATTAAAAAGTAACTAAATAATGTGGAAAATAAATACACGGAGTTTACACTTTATCTCCAATAACTAATTCCTGTAACACTTAGAGACAAGAGGGAAGGGGCTGGGTGGGGGTGTTGGGGGTGGGACGTGGGAAAGACTTGTGTTCGAAAACTTGAATTTTTATTCCACGAATGAAACCTTGATCAGCAAGCAAAATGAGTAGATGTGCTACTCAAGGGACAAACATTTGCAAACTTCAACCAGAAAAGAGTCTTCCCTCAGATCAAAAGAGGATTTGACAAGCCCTGGAAAATCTTCTGCCCTATCTCAGCGTGGTTAATCATAGGGTTTGCTACAGTTCAATCTAAGTTTTCAGTTCTTTATGAGTCCCATAGTTGCCCGTTGCAATGATTTTCAGGGTGGAGTGGGCATAGTTTTATGGCAATAAAGGACTTTTATTGAAATCTGCTTGTTCCTTACTTGCTTTGTAACCGCTCCTCAACACGGCACTCAAATTTACAAGCATTTGCTTAGACCTCTCTTAAGCCTGTCCAGGAAAATATTAACTGCAAACACAGACGTAGCGATCTGCATGTTATAGGCACATTTGCAGGAAGTCATTTTGCTTTGCTTCTCATAGGGGTGGGAGCATCATCTTTCTATCACAAGGATGAAAGCGTAATAGGCATCTTCAAGAAACTTGTGGGGAAAATTCTATTAACATCTAATTCCATGTTTGCACGACTAAGTGTGCAAAACTTCCTCCAGAATTTGTAATGTGAACTTGGGTGCGATGAATCACTTCTCTGTAGTAATAGGATGTATATTGGAGTCCGAGCAATACATGTTCCAAGAATAGTATTGGCTATAGATAAAGCGAAAAGTAGAGACACAATGAATCACAGGTTATTGAAGAATGATCTATGATTATTATATTGAAAAGCCAAAAATAAGGAGGAGGCATGAGAACTGATTGGAATGATGTATAGACAACTCTTTAAAGTGATTTAACTATGGAAATAGATGATATGTGAATATTATATCAATAAAACTAGTACTTAAAAAGAAAAAAGGAAACCAAACTTTACTTATGGTTGCCATGGCTGAAGGCAGAAGAGTTTTGTTGCTGAGGAGACACTATATGTTAATGGTGGTGGGATAACTTGGGGGGGGGGGATATTAATAATGCAATAATGGTTGCACAACAGCAAGAGTATAGTCTATGTCATTGGAGTATACATGTAAAAGCTGTTGAATTAGAGAATGTTTTGTTGGGTATACCTTGGCCACAATTAGAAAAAGGAATTGCTGATTAGCAATGAAGTACACAGAAGAAGAAAATGTTCTAAAAGTTGACTGTGGTAATGATTGTACAAGTCCTCTTGATGATTGAACTATTGCATTGAAATGATGTGTGCATGAATTGCCAATAAAACTGTCAACAGTCAAAAAAAGGAAGGTCAAAAGACATCTTTCTGACTGAAGAACAAAGGACCCCTGGTGGCATTGCTGGCTGAGCACTGGACAGCTTCCTGTAACATGGTTGCTTCCCAGTTGCCAGCCGCTCCCTGGGAGAAAGATCAGGCTGTCTGTTCCTGGACAGAGTGACAGCCTCAAAAACCTGCTATACGGTTGCCCTAAGTCAACCTCCACTCCATGGCAACAGTTTGGCTGGGTTTGGGTTTGGGTTTGGGTTGACTTTAGAAAAGACAACATTCAACCCATTGGTGATAGAATGAACTTTCTTCTACAAACATTACCTGAGCATCTCATTGATCTAAAACGCAGTTAGAGACTGTAAAGAGACTGCAAAGAATGTTCTTCTCAAACTGCCCCTGAACACTGCACACAGAAAAGAGGGCTGTCTTAGGCAGGGGGTTACACTGTAGTAACACACAATTCTAACATTTGCTTAAAACCAGAACGTTTTCTTGCTGACTCTTTCTGCCTGCTCCTTGCCAGCCAGCCAGGCAATCTGCTTAGTCTCATCTTCACTCCATGATCCAAGCTGATGGAGAAGTCCCTATCTGTAAGGTTGCAAATCACTTTGGCAAAACACAGTCTAGCTCTGGAAGACCTCACACTGGCAATCAAATAATATGCTCATTAGCCAGAAGAAGCGACTAACCTCAGGGGTTGGAAAGGGTCATTTATGCAGGTACCAGCAAGAGAGGAGAGCCAGCTCTCAAGAAGGAGTGAATACCCATTCGAGTTATTTAATCTTTAATTTTGCATTTGGCTTCATGCTAGATTCATTATTCTAAGTTGATCATTTCAAATGACTACTAAACTAAACTGGCAACCCATCATAAATGTTTATTCTATGGCAAGCTTCAAACCATGAAGGACCTTTTTTAATTATGCAAAGAGTGCTGCACTTCCCCTAAGGGCAATGAAAATCTATTGGAGGATTGTAAACTGAGCCAGGGGAAGATCACTCTTTTATCCAGTGAGGGAAAGCATTAGATTGCAGAGTGCTCTTTTAGAGTGGAGGCAGAGAGACTAGTTAGAAAGTTTAGGGTGATCCAGAGGTGATGGGGAGTGGGCCTGAACACTATACAATCAGACTGGAACAAATTTGTGAAAAAGTTAAGTCAGACTGACAAGACTCAATGATTTGTTAAAGGGATTAAGGAGAAGCAAGAGTGTAGGCTGCTTCCAAGAGTTTGGTCAAGGTAGGTGGAGATGATACAAGGCATTCACTGGGAAGGGATGTGTGCTTTCGAAGGTAAGATGATGAGTTCAGTCTGGGCTATGCTGAGTTAGAGTTAGAGAGAGTTGAGGTATATGTTTAGATATGCAACAGCTCTTGAGAAACTACCTTGCCCCTATTTTAAGCCTCTACAGTTGAAGCAGGATTAAGTACATCTGTCCAATATACACCATATGATAGAACCTTGTAGTTTTGTGTATGTCCTAGTGGAAGACTGATGAAGTGTCTGTCATTGCTACAATATGGAGAGGAGATTCCTGCCTTTGACTCACCAAGGGGGATGGGGATATATGCTTAATGACGTATAAAATTCTGGGTCCAGTTATGTCCACCTGCTTTACATAAAGCAATACTGTGAAGTCCTATTTTTGTTTAAGCTACACTGAGTCAGCTGTCTGTCACTTGTGACTGAGAGACTCTGACTAATCATTGATGCGAATGAGACACCTCACAATGATGGGGAGCACTGAGCCTCTGGAAACACAAGAGCAACTATAGAGATGTAAAAGGGGCCTTTGAACTACACCTCTTGAGCATATTTTTTATGCTAAAATTCTATTAAAATACTTAATATTCCCTGACAAAAATTATTTTCATTTTCTATTTCATGGTAAAAGTAATTCTGTTCTTTCATTATTTCTTCCTCCCACTTAATGATTATTTTGGAAGGCTTTTGTAGTAGCCCCCTTATTGGGATGGACATGAATAAGGAAGAAAAGAGTTAGAGAACGCTTTGCTTCTGATTCAGCAAACGGAGGTGTTCAGTCACCCACTTACTCAAGAGAGACACATGCACTGATTCAGACATGAAAAGCACACTCATTTAGCATCACTCTTAGATCAAGACATAACTGTAAAGGGTTTCGGGATTATTTCCTCCCTCTTCTTTTCACATTATCTTTAGTTCCATTTAACTTGGATAGTAAGAACACAGCATGAGCTGATTCATGAAGTGTGGTGTATGCCTAAATGTATAAAATCAAAAGATCTGAAAGGGTACTACTAGGACCAGCTGTAATAGCAGTCCCAATTCTAACCATCATATCCCAGTTTGTAAGCTGGAAGAGAATTCCTGGCATCTTTCGCCCACACAAAACACTGACCACTTTCAGACCCTCATCATGTGCACATGCGAAGCCTCTTTTGCCCAATGATTAACCTGCTCATGGTTGGACCTCTGTTCTACAGAGGTTAGGGTCACTCTTCTTCCAGTAATCTTCCCCATTGTCTACTCTAGATTGTTGCCTGCCGCCAGCAAGCCCTAAATAAATGTTTCCCATGAGCACTAAAATGTAAAAGCAGAATTTTCTAGATTTTCCACCATCAAATGTGCTTATCAGGAAAAGAAATCATGCAGATGTTTTCAAGGCAAGCAAAACCCAAATTAGTCATTCATGATTTCTGCTGATCATATTCAAATCACCTCTCCTCAAAAAGAAAAGGTGGGGAGGGGGGGAGTGGAGAGACTCTCAAAATATCACTGCCGTTTTTTCCCCCACATAAGCAATACTTAAACATAAAACAAACTTGCAGGGGAAATAAAAGCCTTGAGCTACAGATGATTCTTCATCCCAATCATTTCCTCTAAGTGAGTAGTCCTCCTGGCATTCCTGGGAATTAACCTTTGCTGTGACTTGTTACCTGATGCGTTGCGGGAATACAAAGTGTGCATGACAGAGTTTCATGGGAACGTGAGTTCACAGCAGCCTCTGATTCAGCAAACCGAGGTGCTCAGTCACCCACCTCCTTGAGAGAGGCACACTTGTCAATTCAGTTCATGGGAGGAGGGGCAGGGGGTGAGCTGGACTCAATTTGGCACCAAGCAAAGTAGGCCTTCCCTAAATTAATCATTCTCCTTTAATAAAAGAGGGTAAATGTCAGTCACAGCACTATGCTAATGGATAGCTTCCAGAATCTCTGAGCTCTTTGAAAGATATGCCTTTTAAGAATGCTAGCTAAGCAAAGTAGGGGAGTACCAGTTCCCATGTTTGAAGGGGTTCTGGTTTCCCTAATGCTTCCTTTTCATTTAAACTGGCCATGCTTGGCAGCTCCAGCCAGATTTGCTCTGCATGTTGCTATAGTCTTTCTGTGGATGCATTTAATTTTTATTTTTAAGAGTTACATGAAAAAGGAAGAAGAAGATGAGAAGAAAGACCGGGAACAAAAGGAGAAGTATCTTTGAGTATTCAAAAGCAAAGGAATCCGTGGTCTTCTGGAGAAGGCGGGGAGAAAAAGTTCTTCAACAAGACAAAAACTTCAGAGGTTAATATGACCATGTTTGGGGATTCTAGGACATAGGATGAATATTGGCTTGTTTATTTTTAAAATTGTTTTAAGAAATGAAAACTGCATGGAGGAGAAGAAAAGTCAGGACAATGTCATCAAGGATTTCTTTTCTCATCACAACAATGCCAAGAGCTGTCATAGGAGAATTGCATTGGGAAAACTTATCCCACCCATGATCTTGCTCTTTCAGGTGACTTTTTGGTCCCCAAATTTGAGGAACACTGAGAGCCATCATGTTTTGAGTCCCTCAGGGATACCCCAACTCTGCTTTGACAAGAGTGCAAATTAAAGAGAACAGAAGTCTCAGCAAAGGGTTAGAGAGAGAGAAACACAGTCTTCAGAAGTATATAGATCTAGATGGAGAACATGTTGAGAAACAAAATTCCTCGCTTTGAGATGTTTTTGTTTAATAAAGGTTTCTATTATTTCATGGCAACATTTGTTTACTTACCTTCATATGAGCTTGCTAGTTGCCACTAAAGCCACCTCTGTGCACAGAGACTGTAGGGACAATAAATGGAACTCATGGCTGGTCCTGCTCCATCTTCACGATGGTTAGGTTGGCGTGAACCCACCTTTCATCTTCCATGTTAATGCATCCCACTGAGGATTTCCCTCGTGTCTGCTCACTCTCTTCCCAAACATGCTGTCCTTTCCTGTGACCAGCCAAACAACCCACTGCCATCATATCCAAAGCAAGGGATGCAAAGTTTCACCAGACTCACTGCTAGGAAACTTTTATCTCTTTTACCTCTTCTAAGGCTCCATGTATAAACAGACAGTTCTGCCCAATATCAGGGTCTATATTGCATAACATATGACACTTTCAGCATATAGATTATGGAGGGTGCCTGAATGCAGAAAGAATAATTACACCATGGAGACTATAAAGATTTGAGAAGTATGGCTTTATAATTAGAGATTCATGCCTGAATTCAAACAGCACCTTCACTGCTAATTGAATACGTGAATTTAGACACTTAAAAGACATTTAAAAATTGACATAGTGGTGAAGAAAGTGGATAGTGCCTGGTTATCAAAATACAGCATCTGGGGTATTAAAGGCTTGAAGTTACACAAGCAGCCATCTAGTTGAGAAGGAACAGGCCCAGAGATAGAAAAAAAAAAACATACCATCCTGTGCGATCATGAGGTGTTGGTGGGATGAGGTAACAGGCATCAGAAGACCCAAAGCAACAACAACAAAACCCTTATTGTTGAGAACAAGTTGGATCAGAGCAGAGACCCAAAACCCATCTGCAAAAATAGGACATCCCCTCACAGAGAGGTCACATGGAAGGCCTGAGCCAATCAGGATGCAGTATGCACCAATGAAACACAAAATATTCCCCTGTTCTTTGAGGCTTCCTCACCCCCCACTATCATGACCCCAGTCCTACCTTCCAGTTCTGGCTAGACAGGAGCATGTACACTGATACAGAGAAGAGCTCAAGACACACAGAATCCAGGTCAGAAATGGAAGTCACTATGACCAGCGCATACGATCCCCCACCCCCACCTCCCCCAAAGAAGAAGAACAACAGAAACGGGGATGCAGGGAGACAGGAGTTGGTAGAAGATATGAAAATAATGATTTCTAATTTATCAAGGAGTCACAAGGGTGAGAGGGTGAGGGAAGGTGGCAAAACAGAAGGAGTTTATACCAAGAGCTTAAATCGTAAGTAAATGTTCATAAAATGAAAATGGCAGCAAATGTACAAATAGACTTGATATAATTGATGCATGGATTGTTATAAAAAAAAAACTGTAAGCGCCCCCAATAAAATGATCCTTTAAAAAAATGTGACATAGGGGTTATCCATTGGGCTCCATGAACAGGAGTTCAAAACCCCAAGCACCCCCACAGGAGAAAGACGGGGCTTTCTTGTCTCTGTCATGGTTGCAGTCTTGGAAACTCACAGGACAGTTCCACCCTGTCCTAAAGAGACACCAGGCGTCCCCGTGGACGCAGTGGTGATGAGTTTGGGTTTTGAAGTAGCAATCTTATTGTACGTCATCAAAAGTCATCAAAAGTGAGGTAAGCATGCGGTCTTGGCATTTGGTGTGTAAGCAATAATGGCTCACAATGAGCTCTGACTTCAGATAAGTAAGATTAGCAAACTCTGTCCAACCAAAACCCGATTATGTTGTCTTTTTAAATGATTGCATTTTGATTTTTTAAAACCATTATTCTGATATTTAATTCATGCAATTGCTTTCTTTATTGTAACTACATATAGTTCTGGCATCTTCAGATTTTTGTTGCTAATAGACCTCTGAAAATGTACTGGCATTTAGCTTGCCTTTAAACGTGCAGTTTTGTGGGTTTCCATAGTGAGCCTAAAATGCTCAGAAACCATAAAACAAAGTTTTTCAAACTTCATAAAGAAGAGCACATTTGTGTCCCTAAGGGAAAGAAAAGAACATTCTATGTCACAATCATGATGTCAATTCAGAAGAGTTTCCTTAGGCCAGGAAGGAACATAATGTAATTTGAAGCCAATGGCTAGCTGTTTAGAGCATCCACTTGGAATTTGCCCAAGCTGTGGAAAACTTGGCACAATGGTATCCTAATTTAGTACTAGCACATGGATTGAAAGGGAAGTTCAAAGCTCTCACTTGACCAGTTGAAAGGTTGGCAGCTCAAATCCACGTTGGAAGACAGGGTTGGCAATTCGCCTCCAAAAGGTGACTGAACAGCACTGGAGTCCTTATTATACAACAACGCCTTTGCTAAGGGTTTTGTAGACAGTAACTCATCTAATCCATATGGCCATCCTGTGAGGCAAATGTTATTTTTATTCCTCTTTTGAGAAAACAGAAGCATACAGACATTAGTATGCCAGTTCAAAGTCACACAACTAGCAAGTTGTGTGCAACTTGACGGAGCAGTCAGTATTCAAACCCACGCTGTGAAGAATGATATCCCTAAGGTGTAGACGACAGTGCACTCATATTCGCTAGCATGTATCATCTATACCTAACAGAGGTTTTTCAAGCAGGGAAGGAACATGAGTCTGTGGAAAGTGGAAGTAGTTATTCACACAATGGCTTTCCAAGCTCAGTGGCAGAATACCAGGGGGTAAGGGGAAGAATAGAAATGTAACTAACAAGACAGATTCCTATCTTTTGATCAAAGGTTCTAAAGAATAAACTGATCAAAAGGGGTAAGTAGAAGAGAATTTCAAAATCTCAAGGATGCTAGACTGCCTGGAATAGTTGTCGATAGATGTGATACTTCAGATTTTTCATCACCTTCATCCAGGACCTCAGTGATTTGGCAAGTAAGACTGAATGATTCCCCCATGATGAGATCGAGCGTAATGTAACTACCACCATAATGAAGCATGTTATGAGCAATCGACTGAGAGGACATCTTCCTGAGGTATGGGCTGCTTCCACTATAAATGGATGCTCTGGAAAGCTTTTTTTTTTTTTTTACAATTTTTTTATTAAAATCATTTTATTGGGGACTCATCCATCATTTTTCATAATACATAAATACATATACTGTGCCAAGCACCTTCACAGGCCTGCTGCCATTATCATTCTCCAAATGTCCGCTTTTCCACTTGAGCCCTTGATATCAGCTTCCCATCCTTTCTCCTCTGTCCCTGCTCCCCCTCCCCCACCAACCCTCAATACGTTATAAATTATTAGTGTTCTATCATATCTTACACTGCCCGACCTCTCCCCCAAGCCACTCCTTTGATGTCTGACCTCTATATAGGAGGCTATGTGTAGATCCTTGTAGTTGGCTCCGTCTCTCTACCCCACCTTCTCTCCACCCATCTGGTAACTCCAATCTCACCACTGGCCCCAGGGGCTTATCTGTCCTGGGTTCCCCATATCTCCAGCTTCCATCGCTACCAGTGTACCTTCTTCAGTCCTGCTGAATTTGTAAGGTAGCGTTGAGATCATGATAGTTGGGGGAAGAAGTCTTCAAGAACTAGAGAAAAGTTGGATGTTTCATCACTTCCTCACTGCACCTTGACTGGCCTGTCTCCTCCCCAAGACTCCCTGTAAGGGGGTAACCAATTGCCCACAGTGGTCACTGAAGTAAATGAGTACATAAACAAGTGTGGTGAACAAAGATGTTGGTGCCCAGCTATCAAAGCTTAGAACATCTTGGGTCTTAAAAGCCTGAAGATAAACAAAAGGCCATCTAGCTGAGAAGAGGCCACACCCACATGGAAGAAGCACACCAGCCAGAGTGACCATGAGGTGTTGAAAAGACTAGGTTGCAGGCATCAAACAGAAAAAACCATATCACTGTGTGTGCACCTTCCCAAGGCATCCACTGAGGACGTGTGGGAACATGAGCAAGAGTGGTGAAGAAAGCTGATGCTGTATCAAAAGATAGAGCATCTGGGGTCTTATAGGCTTGAGCATAAACAAGCAGCCATCTCGCTCAGGAGCAACAAAGTCCACCATAAACAAAACACACCAGCCTGTGCAACCATGAGGTGTTGAAAGAAGCAGGTACTGAGCATCAAAGAGCAAAAACAAAAATGAATATGTGCCCACCCTCCCGATGTGATCGCTGAAGACAAATGGGTACAGAGGCAAACAGAGTGGAGGAAATGGATGGTGCCCAGTTACCAAATGATAAAGCGTCTAGGGTCTTAAAAGCTTGAAGATAAATGAGTGGCAGTTTAGCACGGAAACAGCAAAACCCACATGGAAGAAGCACACCAACCTGTGTGATCAAGAGGGATTGAAGGGAGCAGTTATCAAGCATCAAAGAACAAGAATCCCATCACTACAAATGAGGGGAAGAACAGTGAGGGGTGGGACCCAAGGCCCACTTGTGTGCAATTGGAAAGCTTTCTTAATCTTTAGACTGTATCTAGATTTTTCATCTGCCTCACTGACCGACAGCTCTTTGGACTTGAACCAACAGCCTGCCATAATGCCTGCCAGTCCTGGGAATCATCAGAAATATATCATCTTCCTCACTGGCCTTGGATACTTTTGTTTCTGCCTCCCAAAACCTGTTGTCTTCCTGTTAAGCTTGAGTCCGTCAACCCTCACAGCTCCAGAAGTTAAAAGAAGCCACCAGTCTAACCTCTAACCCACAGATATTGAACTTGCCTTGACTTCAAACATGTCTGTTTCTACAATTGTGGTAGACATCTTCCTGATATAAAACTCTTGCTCTCTCTTTCTCAAATAGATTTTTGCAGCACATTTGCCTAATGTTACACATTCAGTGATTTTTTGGGGGGACCCATTGCTTCCATGGGTTCAGACTGAACTCAGGCCAGATTCAGAAGAGGAATAACAGCAAGGGTGCAAATGCTGTTGTCAGGTGGATCTTGGCTGAAGTCAGAGAATACCGGAAAGATGTTTACTTGTGTGTTTTTCCCCCAGTGTCTTTACTGGGGGACTCTTACAGGTCTTATAACATCCAATACATCATTTGTATCATGCATATCTGTACACATGTTGCGATATTCATTTCCAAATATTTTCTACTTAAGCCCTTGGTGTAAACTCCTCTTTCCCTCTCCTTTTTTAGAAAATAAATCATATAACTCCCATCACGACCCATACAAACATCGATTATATGCAGGCCACATCTGAACTCTTGTTGCCACCATCACTCTCAAAACATCCTCCCTCCACTTGGGCCCCCAGTACCAGCTCCCTGTCTCCTCTCCTTCCCCCCTCCCATTTACTTGTGTTTCATTCACTAAGGAAAGGCACTCAACTTTGAGGATCATAACAAACTATATATAATCTTGAGAAGAATGGGAATTCCGGAACATTTCACTGCACTCACAGTGGAATTGTGCATGTATCGAGCAGCAGCTGTTTGAAGAGAACAAAGGAATGCTGCATGTCAGGAAAATGGAAAGAATACACAGAAGTCACTGCACCCAAAACAACTAGTCTACATTCCACCATTTCAAGAGGTAGCATACATGCAAGAAGCAGTGTTACTGAAGGAAGACGTTCAAACAGCATTGATAGCAGTAGCCCAAAGCCAAGCTCCAGGAATGGATGGAACATCAATTGAACTATTTCAACAAGCTGATGAAGCACTGGAAACACTCAGTCATCTATGCCAGGAAATGTGAAAGACAACTAATTAGTCAACTGACTGGAATAAATCCATATTGATATGCATTCAAAGGAAATTAATCCAAAGAATGGTTAAATTATATATATATATATATAGGACTATATCATTGATATCACGTACAAGTAAACTTCAACTGAAAAATCAACCCACAAGGGTTGTAGGAGCACATTTAGCGGGAACCTGCTAGAGCTTTGGACACAATTCAGAAGAGGGGGTATAACAAGGGCTATCAATGCTGACCTCAAATGGATCTTGGCTGAAAGCAACGAATGCCAGAAAGATGTTTACTTGTTTTTTTTTATTAACTATTCAAGGACACTCAACTACGTAAATCATAACAAATTATGGAAAGCTTTAAGAAGATTGGAAATTCCAGAACACTTATCTGTGTTTCTGTGGAATTTGTACATGGATCAAGAGACAGCTGTGAGAACAGAACAAGGGCATACTATGTGGTCTAAAATCAAGAAAGGTGTGCATCAGCGTTGCATCCTCCCATCACCCTATTCCATCTGCATGCTGAACAAATAGTCAGAGTAGCTGGACTATATGAAGTACATGGCACCAGGATTGGACAAAGGCTTATTAACAACCCCCGATAGGCAGATGGCACAACCTTGCTTGCTGAATGGGAAGAAGACTTGATGCAATTACAGATGAAGATCAAGGATCGTAGCCTGCGGTATGGATTACAACTCAATGGAAGGAAGACTAAATTCTTGGCACGTGAACCGATAACATCATGATAAACAGAAAAGGTTGGAGTTGTCAAAGACTTTTGTTTTGCTTGGATTTACAATCAATACACAAGGAAGCAGCAGTCAAGAACTCAAGCAACACATCGCATTGGGCAAATTTGCTGCACAAGACCTCTTTAAAGTGTTTAAAGCAGAGCTGTTCCTTTGAGGACAAGTTACGTCTTACCCACGCCATTCTGTATTCAATGACCTCACCTGCATGCAAAAGTTGGATATTGAATAAGGAAAACCAAAGAAAAATGGATTGACAAACTGATTGACACACATGGGTCTCAAACACAATTTGGAGGTTGGCGCAGGACTGGGCCGTGTTTCATTCTGTTGTACAGAGGGCAACTATGCGTCAGAACTGATTTGATGGCACTTAACAACAACAATAATACGATAACCCCCGGGTGTTAATTGTGGATTCAATTTGACTACATTAGTCTAATCTCGGTTTTCATAATGTAGCTTATGGGTCCTTTTGTGGGGAAGTTATCTTTTCTTCATGTTAATGTGCAATGCATGTCAATGTCTTTGACATTCATTGGTAGGTGTGTCGAGTCTTTTTCACTTTTCAGCAACCAAGATTGTGTCATGTGTAAACCTCGAGTTATTAATGAATATTCCTCTAACTCTGATGTTGTTTTCTTCTTCATGCTGTTTGTAATGAAGGTTTTTATTCTGGCAAAACTCAATATTACTTAACACCACTAGTAAACATGTCTGCTTTGAGTGTCATGCTCCTTAAAATTATCTCTATGGGATAAAATTGGAATCCCATGTATGTGCGATTTAAAAATTAGATGGCCCCCTGTGAGGAGCAGTGGACTTGTATTGAAGGTAGAAGAATGACTCATACATACAAAGAAGGCGAAGGTGGTTGCACTTGAACAATGTGATCCATTTCACTTAATGATGCCTGTAGAAATGGTTGAAAGAGTGCATGCTTTGCTGTGTACATTCTTAGCAAGAGTGAAATAAATAAATCAATTTCAGATGCAGATTCCTGGACCCCACTCTCAGGAGATTGACATGGCATTGAGGAATCTGCTGTCTTAGCAGCCATTCCCAAGTGCTCTTGCAAAAACCTTGAAAGCAGCGTCGAATTGGGGAAGGGGTGCCGCAAGGGGAGGCTAGAGTTGCCAAAGACAACCTCTACTGATTTACAGATGTGCCAAGGGCTGGCCCTGGTCAGGAGGTATAATTAGTGCGGGTAAAATGATTTCATATCTTTGGGTGGAAAATCATCTAAGCATGCCAAATGTCAATATTGTGTTTCATCTGAGATTCTCTGTTTCCTTTCTCCTGCCCCACCTTTCAAACTGTGGTGATGAGAACAATAACAAGCCTTTGTTATTTGGTTTTATCAGAACTTTTTTTCCCTCTATCTTCTTGAAATTTTGCCTTCACTGTTATGCAAATTTAAATTTATAAGGCTGATGAGACTGGGTGGGGTGGGGCGTGGGGGATAGCAGATATTTACTCTTTGGCCTTTCTCCATATACTTCCTGGCCCCCTGCTCCTTTTTAACCACAAAACTATGGTGAATGCAGCAATTCTGCTAAGTAGCATAAAGTGTCCCATAGCTGGAACTCTCAACATTAAACTCATGGGAGTTACAGGTGGAAATGGACACTATTTTCATTACCGACACATCTCCATTTTGTAAGTAAGCAAACTGATTCTGGATAAAATGAGAAAGTACAGTACAAAAAAGGTGAAAAAAATAGATTAACCTATCTTCTAAATCTATGACTGCTTCTTTATCAAAGGGCTTGGACTTAAGGTGGAAGAGGAACTAGACAAGATTCTAGTCCTATCTACGTTTCTGGCTGTTTGAAATCACTTGAATTCTCTGGGCCTCCCTCATGTATAAACTGGCAGAATTAGATCCGATGAGCAGATACACCTGTCCTTACAAGTGAGTTTTCACAAACAGATGTGATCACATATTTAAGGGCTACTTCAAAAACTTCAGATGAAAAAAGCAATGCAGCCAATTCTTAGTTGTCTCTCCTGATAGGAAGAAGTCTTGCTGCACATAACCCGGAAGCTATGTTTAGCTGGCTTAATGAGTTGGCATCAACTACATGTCAACTGGTAGTTGCTATGTCTTGACACACAGTGACCGCCTGTACAACAGAAGGAAACACTCCCTGGTCCTGAGCCTTCCTCACAATTATTTCTGCGTGTAGACCCATCATTCTCGTGATTGAATCAATCTACTTCCTGTATTATATTCCTCTTTCTCACTTACTCTTTCCAAAGCATGATGTCCTTCTCCAGGACCCTCTTGGATAACACAGTCAAAGCGTATGAGGCAATGCCTCACGATCCTCACGTCAAAGTAGCATTTTGGCTGTACCTTTTCTAAGACAGATTTTGTTTATCCTTCTGGTAGTCCATGGTATATTCAATATTCTGCACCAGCATCATAATTCAAATGCTTTAAATCTTTTTTGGTCTTCCTTCATCTCTGTTCAGCTTTCAAAAGTATGTCAAGCAATTAAAAAAAACCATGGATTGGGTTCAACACACCTTAGTCCTCAAAGTGAGAACTTTGCTCTTGAACATTTGAGAGAGCTCTTGCTTATATTTACCCGATGCAACATGTCTTTGATTTCCTGGCTCTTTCTTCCTTAGGGGTTGATTGTAGATCCAAGTAAAATGAAATCCTTGACAACTTTAAGCTATTCTCCACGTATCATGTTATGAGAATTTTTGTTTTCTTTATATTGAGATATAATTCATACTGAAGGGCTATAAAGTCTTTGTTCTTCATCAAAAAGTGCTTCAATTTCTCTTCATTTTCAGCAAGCAAGCTTGTGACATCTGCTGTTGCAGGTTGTTGATAAGTCTTCTTTCAATCCTATCGCTGCAAAGTTCTTGAATTATTTGTTTACTATACAAATAGTTGCTTTATATTTGTTTGTTTGCTTGCTTGCTTGTGTATAAAGCTGCCATCAACCAATTCAATGCAAAAATATCTGAAATCTCCTAGTTCTTCCATTATTCAAAACATTAGCCTACACTGAATCTTGCCCTGTTGGTTTATTTTTCATACTAAATCAGGAGGGGAGAACTGCAGTAGGAGAAAGAAACAAGTGATTATTTTGCTTCAAAAATTTGTTCTAGGTTACTGAATTGAGTGTAGTGGATTATTTTCTAGTGGATTATAGATTGAGTGAACGAATAAGCAATCAACAGAAGAATAAGTATAATATTTATGGAATAATTACTAATTGTCTATAACTGAACTAAGCACAATTAGGAATTCAAAGCAATATAGTGTAGGAGGCTAGTCTTCTAGAACAATGTCTATTGGCATAACAGTTTATAAAGACAGTGGTCTACATCACACATAGGTGAATATTGACGGGGGTCTGAAAACCTCATTAGCACGCTAACTAGGGTGCAATCATTTCTCTCTCTCTCTCCATCTGAAGAAAAAAGAGTGATAAAAATCAAAACACATGCAGACAATTAGTCCAATGAACTTAGAGACAGTGCAAGCATGCAACTCCACAGCCAAGAAACCAAAACTATATGGAGTCGGTCTACCACTTCCACCTGCTGTGAAGAGGATCACATTAATGAGTACTGGATAAAGTGAGGGGGAAATGTGGAATGCAAACAAAAATCATGAAGGAAATTGGGCTTACTGGTTAAGTAAAGAGAGATAAGTTCCTCAAAACTATGGTCTTAGTTGCCTTTCAGGTCTAGAACTAAACTTGCGCTTATGGTCAACCCGAAGGGGAGCATTTACTCGATGACAACATTCAGAGGGTGAGGAAAGGAGGGGGAATGGAAACAGGGAGATAAAGAACAGAAACAAGGAGGTAAAGAAAAAGAAATTATTTCCTTCAAATGACTCTAACTCTGAAATCGACGTTTTGAACTAAAATAAAATTGAATGCATCATCTGCCTACCTCACACCTCTAGCATTACAGCACTTGAAAGCTACCTACATCAAACTACCATTTGATAGGAAGAAGGCATAATTGTATCTGAATTTCAAACACAATTCAGAAGCACTTTTTAAAAATCTCGTTTTCAAGTTCCCGAGGGGAGTCAACTTTTAAAGCAGAGTCTTAAACATGCTTTAAAAATCTTCTGTAACCTCTAAAGAAATACTTTTAAATTGAACTGGACAAAGAACGGAGCTCATTAATGGCAGCTTTGATTCCTGCCTGAAAATTAGCTAGGAAAATGGACAAATCCTATGGGATTTGTCTACTGGGAGATTTTTTTTCCATAAACAAAAGAGAAGGTCCTTATCATGGAAAAGGAGTTCCAAGATATACAACTGAAGAGAAATATGGGAAAGGAACTGTTTTTCTCCAAAATACTTTCCTTTCTTCTCTTTGTTCTAAATGGTTATTACCATACTTTCTTCTTCTTCATTTTCCCTTTTTTTTCCATTTCTTTTTTTCCCCCTGATAAAACAGTACATTCTTTTGTTATTGGGAGAAAGTTTACAGAGATAATTAGTTTTCCATTCAATAGAATGTGCACATTTTATTTTGTGATATTACTCGTGATCCCTTCAATATGCCGGTGCTCTTTCCATTTTCACCCTGGGTCCCCATTTTCATTCTCATGCGTCCCTGCCCCATTCTGCCTTCCAAGCTTTGTTTGAGGGCAACGACTGTTCCTTGTGGCTCCTGTCATTGATGATTCTGTGCAGTGTGTTCCTCACACGTGTTATTTATTTTGTAGGCAAGTCTATTGTTTGGCTAAAAGGTGACCTATGGTCGTGGGCTGAGATCCAAGTTTGAAGGGTGTGTAAGGACCATTGTCTCAAGGAGTCCCACCAATCTTGATAAGACCAGTAAATGTCAACCATATGATTTAGAATTTCTTCTACAATTTTCTCCCTCTCTGTCCAGGACATCTTATTACGATCCTGATCAAAACGGACAGTAGTAGTAGCCAGGCACCATGTAGTTCTTCTTAGGATTATAAAGGTTCTAGTTCTGGTAAACTATTAATCCTTTAAATGAATTGCTTTCATATGTCTTTGATTTTCTTCTCACTTCTTTGCTCAAGATGAGAAGGTAGCAACAATTGTATCTGTTGATACCAATAAATACAAATAGTTATGTTTAGATGGCTTCATGTAAGTTTTTAAAACCCGAGTTAGTATTAACCACAGTGGGATGTAGAATGGCAGACCATTGTCTTTGTAGACTATGTTATGAGAATTGACCCTCATGGTGTCCAGTGACTCATTCCCTCAAGGTCTGGGTTATGCCTTAGGAGTTTATATTATGTTGGCTCTAAGTGGGCAGTGGGTTAAAGGTTGGACTGCTAACTTCAAAACCAGATATTCAAATTCACTAGCCACTCTGCAGGAGAAAGATGGAGTCCACTAATGGTTCCTGGGATCTGCAGGCAATATGGTAAGAAACTGATGAGTCAGATGCAGAATCTAGGTGAAACACCAGTGAAGCTTTCCTATAGTGCTTGCTTAAAAGGGAGCAGTTCATTCCCTCAGAGAAATTTTCCTCCAAGTTGTGACCTAATCAAGAGGGCTGTATGACACCACAGATGCTGGCTGCTCACAGAGTAGGTTATATTATGTTAGATCCCATCATGAAATTGATTACATTGTGTTAAATCAGCGGTTCTCCACCTGAGAGTTGTGATACCTTTGGGGGGTCAAACAACCTTTTCACAGGGGTCGCCTGATTCAGAACAGTAACAAAATTACAGTTATGAAGGAGCAATGGAAATAATTTTATGGTTGGGGTGTCACCACAACATGAAGCACTGTATTAAAGGGTTGTGGCATTAGGAAGGTTGAGAACCACTGTGTTCGATCACATCACAGGGATTTACTGCCAAACTACAAAGCACCCTGGCCTAGCCAAGTTGGCACAAAATCTAACTATGGCAACATACAAATAAGTATATAAAAACATTCACTGCCTAACCTATATATGATCATAGGTATACCCCTGTACACCTTACCATATCTATTTAGCTTACATATCTATCTATGTATCTAGTCCAAAATTGTTGCTGTTTATTACAGGATTCGTGTGTAATAATTGTTGCCACTGCTGCCTTTTAGGCTTATGTATTTCTTGATCTTTTCCTTTGTCTTGATCATCTTCCTTCATTTTATGTATTGTCTTTCTCTTTCCCCAAGTTAATACAAGTCAACTACCTACTTAATGATTTCTGCAACCCCACCCCATGTCATCCTGTTCCCATCCCTGGTAACCATCAAAGAATGCTGCTCTCTGTCAACTCTTTCTTGACTTTTTATTATAGCTGTCTCATACAATACTTGTCCTTTTGCAACTATCTTATTTCAGTCAGCATTATATCCTCCAGCTTTATCCATGCAGTGAGATATTTCAGAAACCCATCATTATTCTTTAACATTACTTAATATTCTATTGTGTATATGCACACACAATAGTTTGCCTATCCATTCATCTATTGATGGTCACATGTCTCCATCTTTTTGCTATTTGCTTTTTGCTATTATGCATCATGCTGTGATGAACAGGGGTGTGCATGTATAACCTATTCATATCACAGCTGTTCTTTCTCTAGGATATATATCAAGTAATCAACTTGTTGGACATCATATGACATCTCTGTTTCTAATAGCAATAGACTCTTTTATATACACACATGAACACATACATGACATTTTAAAAAATGCTTTCCAATGAAAGGTTTGAAGGAAGAGAGAAAATGCACCCCTTAAAAAAACAAATATTGTTCCTAGTCCACTGGAATTTGTATTTAAATGGAGCATTTAACATAATGATTTTACAGTTTTGAGAATATCATTCCAATTTTCCCCTTTTAAAGCATGTGCCAAAGCACGCAGAGTGTGAGGAAGATCAGAGAGCAAGCGCTTCTTGGCATCCTAGCCTAACTATGCCAGAGGCACAGAAGATTATGAAATAAAAAGTTGCTCCTTGAGGGGGAAGGTGTGTCTGTTTGTCCCTTCAGTACTGGGATTCCTGGTATTTTGAGCTTTTTTGTTCTTCCTTTTTACCCCCTCATTTTCTTCCTACCTTCCTTCACTCACTCACTCTTTTTCCTTTTTCCCTTTGACTAAGTGATCAGTTCATGACAGATCTAGTTGTGAGTAGAATTGTGAAGTAGAAATAATAGCTTTATTTACCAAGTGCCTATGGTATGCCAGACACTTTACACACGATTGCATTCATTCTCAAAAACAACTTCGAAAAGGAAAACACTATAACCTTACAGACACAGAAACTAACGCACAAATGCTTATACAATTACTAACATGGTCACATCATTTATGAGTAGGGCCAAGATTTGCATTCACGTATTTCTATCTCAGTAGCCTCAAAAATCCCCTTCCTCATTGCCACCACCTGCCAATCCAGTCAGTCTCATATTTCTCTAGGACCTTCCAGTCAAGGAAGAAAGAAAAATAATTCACACCACTTTTTAATGATTTGATGTGTTATCTGTCCAGGGAGCATACCAGAGAGTATAATTTTTAAACTTGAGTCTCCAGCGGTAACATTTCAAAGCATCTGTAAAGGAAAGAGTTTTCCAAGTTAGCTAAAACTTGGCCATGCCTTTCAAATTGCTCTGCAAGGTGCCTATTTGTTTTTCACCTCTTATTTTTCAGTTGAGCTAACTAAATCCTAAGAAGTCACATTCTTATTTGCCATCAAATTGATACCAAATCATAATTACCCTATTTGTTAAATAGTAGATTTGTTCCTTCAAGTTACCTTGTTTGTAATCTTATCAGCAGCAGGTCTGAAGGAGGAGGTTCTAGTGGACAAACTTTAGGTCAGCATTCAAGCACAAACTGTAAGTGATGACCCGGTAAACATCAGAGCCAAAAATTATAGTTTTAAGGTGAGGGTGAGAAGAGATGGAGGTTAAAGATTGTGGTGATCATATGCTTATGTTAATTTTATGCTTGAGATGTAGGGGTGGAGTCTAGCCTGTTAATCTGGAGATAGCCATTGAGTAGCCAATGAGGCCTCCATGTGGTCATGGCTTTCTCCTGAGACTTCTGGGAAATCTCACGATATTTCCCTCTTGGAGATGAGAATCTATCTCCCCAGTTGTTGAGAGTTAGTCTCAGAGACAATGAATCACAGACAAGATGGCAGCCTCTGAGGAGCTGGGGGGAGAAGTCACATGGCTTTGCCCTGATGGAGCCAAACCTCTGAAGCTGGAGAGGCCACATGGGGACCCCTGCCAGCAATGAGTTGCTTCTGTTACCACTGGATGCTGTTGATGGACCTTGAGCCTGGAAGTGAGGAGCCATGGGGAGACCCCTGCCAGCGCCGGGACTCTGTTCCCACTGACTTGTGACTTCATGAGTCGGAAGGAGACATTATAGACTGGTATCAGGCATGTGGGCTAATATTGGACTTATGACTTCGAACTGGACTGGGCTGGGATGCTTTCTCAGTGGTCCATTCCTTTTGTATATAAACCATTCCCTTATCTCCATATATGTGTCTATAAATTTGTTCCTCTAGTCTACCCGGACTAACACAAAGATCAAAGACAAAAGTAAGAGACAAACGTGTATGTGCCAAAAACATGCAAATTAGACCTCGGGGTTGACTCTTGGGTGGTGGTAAGGAGAATGAATTAATTCAAGGAAGCCTCCTCTTTGCAAATCATTAAGCAACTCACAAAGCTAAGTAGTGGGCCTGATAAATCAAATGAAGCTTGTCTTAAAGACCTAAGGCAGACACACAATCCAGGTACAAGGTTTCTTCTCTAAAAGGTAATGGATAATTCAAACCAGAATATATCAGTTCTTAAAAATCAGCCTTCCAAGCTTTATATACTCAATGACTGGTCTAGACGAGAGGTTATGTACAACTTTTAGAAGAAAAGCAAATAGTTTGAGGGATTCAATTTGGTCAAATTGCAAAGACCTAGCTTTGGCCATCTCATATTTTTGCTCAAGAATTTTTACCCAGTCATTTCATTTTCTGGGAACCTCTCGGATGACCCTGAGATTCCTGTGAGGGTTTTGTTGGCTCAGACCATGCAAAATAGAATTCCATTGGGCTTGAGGCATCCTGCACCTATGAACTTGTGTGTTTTTGTTAACCGATTCCACTCCTGAGAATTTACAACCTCTTAGATGGCATGCGTGCCACGAAATAACTGGTGTCTGGTGGGGTCCTTCCACCATCCTTACCTGAGTTTTTTTTTCCCCCATTGGTAGTGGAATGCTAGGAGTCCTTGGGAGGTGCAAATAATTAAACACACTCTTGCTAGCCCAAAGGTGGATGGTGCAAACCCACTCAGAGGTGCCTCAGAAGAAAGGTTTGGTGATCTGCTTCTGAAGAATCACTGCCTTGGACAATCCACCAGAAGAGTTTTACTCTGCACATGGGGACACTATGAGCTGGAAGGACTCAGCAGCAGCTAACGATGACAACGCCAGCAAAATACAACTTTGTTGGTATAACTTTCCAACCCGCATTGCCTAGGCTTTAGGGAACAGCTTCCAAAGTTCTACTGGTGCTGCTGTTTAACCAGGCTCCTGTCTCACGACAGCACACCCACACCAAACCAAATGCATGGCCATGGAGTCAATGCGAGATCCCAGCAACCTTTAATAGAGTTTCAAAGGCCGTAAGTCTTTACAGGAGCAGTCAGCCTCGCCTTTCTTTCCATGGAAAGGCAGATGGATTTGAACTACCAGCCTTGCAGTTATCCAGGAATCCAATATTTACCTAGCAATGCCTTAGGCCTAAGGACAGGGAAAGGATAAATTACTAGCCAGCTAACTGGATGGAAAAGGAATTGGGGGTTGGTCATCTGCTTGCTTATCAACACCTTAGACATCTGCATCCACACCATCACACCAAGGTTTCCTGTGAAAACAAACTTCCTGTGCTCTTTTAAAAAAAAAAAAAAGTGGGGGGGAGGGGAACTTTGCCTATCAAGTTCCACTGAAAATTCTGAAAGTGTTCAGTATTCCCTAAGAGAAGTCTCAGGATTGAAATATTTCTGCTTACTAGACTGCTCAGGATAGCAAAGTCATGATTGCTATAAATACCCCATCTAAAATTTCTATGCAAAAATTGGACAACAGAGGCACAGGCATTTCATAAAAAGCAATGTTGTCTTGTGAGAAGAAAGAAACAGATGGCGGCACATGCAAACGCTTCAGAGCGGAAACTAAGGGAGGTAGATTTGGTAAAACTGTAGACTTTGCTTTAAAAGTAGAAAGATTCTTATGGGAAGCCATTGAATAGAAAGTCTTTTCCCCTATACCCAGAGGTGTAGAAGGTACAACTTCTGAACTTAGACTCTCAAACTACTTTTCGTCCTATTTGGTATGCTCCCTTTACACTGAATGCATCTTCAGATTTTTTCTTGTAGGAGAAATGGCAAGAATAAACAAGATTTGAGAAGGGTATAAAGGGGGTTAACGCCAAACTTGAACTGTAGCATAAAGAATCTGAACGTTCTGCTTTGATATTTCTCAATAATGAGACACAGTGCTCTGGGGCTTGAAGAATGGCTTCAAGACCGATTGCAAGGTGATCCCAAAAGACTTCCCCTTGGTCCTACACCCCAACATTGCCTGGAATAACAGCAGGAAGGGTGGAAAGAGTAGGTACCCTGAGGAAGTGTATGTGATCAACAGAAGGCAGAGGGTGAGAGAAATGTCACCCTCTTCTACGGCTCCACATCTCACTGCCAACAATCTATTGACAAGAAGAGTAAAGCTTGATTCCTGACTTCAGCCTGTTGTTGTGAGGTTTTTTCCTGCCTCTCTAGATTGGAAAGTGAGAGGACAGTAATCTAGGGAATCAGAAATATTTTCATGGGTAAGAAAGAAATCTGGACACACAATGGACTTATGTATAGATTATGATGAGTTGTGTGAGCTCCGAAGAAAAGGATTTTTTAAAAAGGAAGAAAGAAGGCTGAGCCCCGGTAGCTTAGTGGCTGAGTGCAGGACTGCAGTCCACTGACTTGACTGTTCAAATCCAGCAGCAGTTCTCCAGGAGCAAGGCTGGGCCTCCCACCCCCACCAGAGGGCAGTGAGGCCCCCTCCCAAAAAAAAAGAAATCTGAAGTAGATCTAGTAAAAACCCACACTCACACCTTTTCTTCACACCAACAATAGCAAGAGTTGATGGCCCCCACATGTGGACGCCACACAACATGGCATCACTTTAGATTGCAGAAAACACCGACCTCATCTATGGTGTGCATTTCTTGAAGGAAGGAGATACTCCCAAAGACTGCACAACCTCACGTTGAATTTTGGGCAAGATTTTAAATTCTTCACACATTGAAGATGGCTGCTGCCCAACTAGAATCTAGTGCTTACAAAACCATTCTCAGCTATAATTTTGAGACAGAACTTATGCTAAGTTCAATTTTTTATAGGAAAGATCTCTTCCTGGCCCTCCCATTCATTCAACAATCAGTTGTTAAGCCCTGTATACCTGTCAAGCATTTAAGCAGTTGTTACGGTTTCTGTGACAGAAAGGGGATCAAGCGCCAATCACAAATACATTATAAAAAGGTATGGTAAGGGTTTCAGTCTGCCCACCTCCACAAAACTATCATAGAGACCAGGTGTGCAGCCTCTCAAGCTGGTGAGAATTACAAAAGTGCTGGGCAAGACCAGCTCCCCGGGACAATGCACATAGATGCACGTGGGACTTATGAATGATAGGAGATGCTTCACCATCCACAAGGTAAAAGGGCACAGGCTCCACCAGTGGGAATCAGAATCACACACTCCCAGCCTGCTCTAGGGCTGCTGCCAGTTGCCAGCTTTACCATTTGGCCCATGGTGGTGATCTGTATTTGTTCAATAAAGCATTTATACGGTATGTTTACAAGAAATCAGTGTGAGAAGTATTATGAGAAAAGCAAACAGAATGTTAGGGTAAGGCAGGGTCAACGCAGCTGAGTGAAATGCTTTAAAGCAGGCTCCAACGTCAGTGAAATTCTTTCCTCAAAGAATTCTCCTTGAACTATTTGACACCAGTTAGTAATGGAGGCCTCAACTAGGAAACTAATCTCCTAAGCAAACCCCTCATTTGAGCTTCCAGATTTTATGTGAATGACATCATTCAGTTATTCAACCATCAATTGGGCAGCTACTCTATGTAGATGGCTCATCTTCTAATTTCAAGATCAAGAACCAAAGATTTCATAAGGCTCAAACTATCTAGCAAGAGTTGAGTCTCTTGCTTGTTATTCTTTGTTCAGCTCTCTGGAAAGAATTCTACAGGAGTCCGGGTGAGCTATCTGAAATAAAAATAAAACTCACCTTACTGATCCAGGGAAATTTTACATCAGCATATCAAATTATATCCAAATAGCCAATATGAAAATTACCATCCAGATTTCCTAGCATAATCAAACAATAACAAAAGAGGGGGGGAAAGTGCCTTCAAAATATGATCTAGGTAAGATAACCAACAATGTTTATCTTCCCCTGAGCTAGTGTGATGATTAATAAGATAATGTTCACAAAAGACTTTGAAGGAGTAATGTAATGTACTTTGAAGCCTAAGCTCTTTTAAATATATATATATATATATATATATATATATATATATATTAATGAGTTTTGATTCTGACAGCTGCCAGTTGCATTGCAGCCATGGTAAACCCTTGGTCGTCCCCACAAAAGAAAGGAAATATGATACAGGAGAGCAGACAGTATGATAGCAGATAATACTTTTCCAAGAGAAAGGCGGATCCTGCTAAAGATTCAATCTATCAGGAAAGCGACTGAAAAATGGTTGAGAGGGACAGTGGGTATAAAATAGGACAAAGTTAAAGCAGAGATACAGCCTAGATGTATGTAGAAAGAGTCTAAACAGATAATCAAGATCTGCCTACATTTACCCAAAGTCAATTTTCTTACAATTTTATACACACACACACCAAATTTATTTCTATATGAAATATTAACCCTTCTATGTGTCAGGTCAAATATTAAATTCTGGGGATCTAAGACCAAATAAAGCAAGTCTCTGGGTTCAAGGGATTTAATCCTGAATGGTGGGTGACATTAGTGGCTATGTGGTAAAAGTCACACCTTCTATGGAACATGCCTCTATTCCATGCACAGCCACCTCATAGCTGCACAACTATCAGCTGTCAGTGGAAAGCTTGTGTGTTACTGTGAAACTGAACAAGTTGCAGTAAACTTTCCAGACTAAGATGTTCTTGTTACTGCCGAATATCATTGATTCCATTCCTAGTCAAAGCAATTTTATATAAAACAGAACGAAGTACTTCCTGGTCCCATATCATCCTCATGGTCATTTTCATCTGGGAACCTACTGCTGTTATCCACCTCCTTGAGGATTTTCCTCTTTTTTCCTTACTCTTTACTTCACAGAGCAAGACATCCTTTTCTAGGGACTAGTCCCTCCTTAGGAGTCCTGGTGCTGTAGCTGGAAACTGCAAGGTTAATAGTTCCCTAAATCTTTGCACTGTCAAAAAGATTTACTGTCTTGCAAACCCACAAAGGTAGCATGACCTACCCTGTCCTAAGGAATCACTATGAGTTGAAGTCAACTCAAAGGCGGAGAATTTGATTTTGTTGTCGTTACATGTCTAAGGTACCCGGGAAAAAGTACCCCCATTCTCATTTCTCAGGACCATTATGGCTGTACTTCTTCTAAAATAGATTGGTTTATTCTACTCACAGTCTATAATTTATTCAGTATTCTTCACCAACACCATAGTCCAAAAACATCAATTCTTTTTAGGTCATCCTTATTCTTTGGCCAGATTCCAAAAGCTTAAGAGGTGATTGAAAACATCATTGAAAAATGGAGATAGATGAGGCATAAAATCCTGAAGGTCTACTTACAGAAACCCACCAATGAAATCCCTGTGGATGGAAATGACCCGATGGCAACCTATCATAAGGATGAAGTAGGACTAGCCATTGTGTGAGAAGTCATCATGTGACGGGCACTACTTGATGCATTTAACAACTGGAGAGAAGGAAGGAAAGGGACACACATATCTAATATATCTCAAAGAGATGCCTGTGTAGAGTGAAGGGGGATATCAAAGAAGATGTACTCTGTTTTCAAGGAAGAGAAGAACATGGGGATGCTTGGAAAAGACTGTGTGTTAAAAGATGGAAAGGGTACTTCAGATCACAGAAACTATGTGTGATAAACTAAAAAATCCACTGGCATCTGGTCAATTCAGATTTATAGGAACCCTGAATTGAAGATTTCTGAGATTGTAGCTGGTTACCAGAGCAGATAGCCTCCTCATCTTTCTTCCAAGGAACAGCTGGAGAGCTTGAACCATCAACTTTGCAGTTTGCAAGCCAACCCCTATCTCTAGTGTCCTCTAAAGCAATGGTTTTCAATCTTCCTAATGCTGCAGCCCTTTAATACAGTTCCTCATGTTGTGATGACCCAGATGTGGTTGTAACTGCTTAAGTAATCTATTGTGAGAGTAAAAAGATAAGAGACAACTTTAGGAAGAAAGATGATCTTAAAGGCACAAAGATGCCATTAAAATTTTTGGATTGTGTTTCATTGTCTTCAGCAAGCACATAAGGTGATCATATTTGTGTTCTCTAAAGCTGTCACTAGCAACCTCATGAAATTTGGATTGGAGAGAATACTGGGTTGGAAGGCTGGTGAAGACACATATTGTAATTGCCCTTTTGAACAATTGCAAGGGGTCAGAAGGAAGAGAACAAAGCAAAGTTAAGGGGGTAACATCAGACCTCACTACTGATAAGAGTAAACATGGGGAGGAGGTGAGGAAGTATCCTAAAGGTGACTCCTAGAATCATGGCTTGCATAAAAGGTTTAATGCAAAACCAGGCATCCACTATGGGAAAAGGGGAAGAAGGGGAAAGTCAGTCAATCCTCTTAAGGTATTCCTTATCTTGTTGGTCTTCATAACTCCTCCTGTCAAGGGACCTCCACCAAGGTATCTCTTTCAATGGGACAAGAAGTGAGGATAAGCCAGAAAGAGAAAATCAGGGAAGGACTAGTGCTTCAGAAAGAATTGTCTCTCAGTATCTTCTCTTGGCCTTATTGCTCGTTAATGTTCCCCTTTGCTGTGATGTTGAACAAATCTCAACAGAGCTTCATGCAAGAGTGAACGCACCTCAGAGGAATCAACCCTTTGAACACAAGGGCACAGTCTTTGTTACAAGACAAAGCTTATTCCAATGGGTTAGGAGAAAAAGATGAGTGGAGGCAGGAAACAGAGGAAGGGGAGATGGGATGAGTAGTGTTGGTGTTGAGGAATTGGCAATGAAAGAGATGAAGCAAATGTATATGAACTACTGAGTATAAAACTGAGGAACTGGTCTAGAACCGTAGCTCAATTCACAGTAAAAAGTTAATAAATATATGAAATGGACGGGGAAGGAAAGAAACCTAGCAATATGCTTCTGAAAACCATCCAGCATGTACCCTATGGATCACAATTGGCCAATATACATACAGTAATGGCGATGTGTCCAACTGTCCTTGTCTATGGGGTCACCATGAGTCAGGGACTCACTAGAGAGCAACAAGGAAGTCCTGGAATACACATCAAGGAGGTCAAAGTTCTTTCCGAGGCAAATTTCAAGTGAAGCCAGTCACTCCCTTCCAGATTTCTTGCACAGGGTCTTCCAGATGGTTCAGACTCTTGAAAAGCCTAAAGCTCAGAATGGTGCTTTCCTCTTAGGTTTAAATCTTTATAGAAGCTTCCAGTCACTTCTGTTTTCCACAGAGATTGGTGGTTTCTAACCTTCACCTCCCAGAAGCTAAGCTCCATAAATCCCAGGGCTCCTTAGATTCCAAATGACGTCCAGAGAAACTTAAAGAAGGTTTTCATGATGAAACCTTAGCATTAAGGGCTTTTGTATTTTACTTTTTTCACTGGTTAAATATTTACTTGAATTTTGCAAGAATTGGGAATTTTAGTGAATAGTATTTATACTTTTCAATTAAAAACATATCTACCTACAGTAACAAATAACTCAAACATCCTCATGATAACAAATATATTTTCATGACCTAGACTTAAACTTGAAGAAGCATTCCAATATGATGAGTCTAGCAACATATAACATGAAGTTTTATAAAAAACAAGCACATCATTATATAAGACTTCATAATATTGTGCCTATTTAAAAGATCACAGTTGTGAGAATTCAGAATATGATTTGCCAAAATTTGATTTAATATCCTTGAAAGTAAAAAACAAAAACAAAAGCAAATCCTGAGGAAATCATAGTAAACTGTTAAATTTTCCACATTCTATGTTGTTAAAGTATGGCTCTTAAATGTTTCCAAAGATTTTTAGTGTGGAGGCAAGTTGCAAAATGATATAAAAGATTAATCAGAAAACTCTTAATAAAATAAAGTCTGGAGCACAGTCACCCAGTGGATACTCTGAATCCTCCATAAATGCTTACCATATATACTTGAGTATAAACCAATCTGAATAACAGTCAAGGCACCTAATTGTACCACAAAAACTGCATTAAAATGTACTGAAAAACATCACTTATATATGAGCATATAAGGTAATTCTCATCCGTCTTTCCCTACAGCTTCAAGTCTGAAAAAATACATATTTACTAGTTAGGTGGGATGGAGCTCCAGAGTAGTATAAATGGTAAGGTGACCAGACGTCTCGCTTTTTAACAATTTAACAACATCCCGTGGTGTTTTAACATTAAAATAAATATATTACAATATTATTTTTGGTGTTCTATGAAAATTTTTGTTGCTCCATATAGACCAAATTTTTAATCAAGAACCACCCCTTCCCGTCCACCCCCACCCCCAACCCTGCCCCAGTCAATGGTGTCCCACTTAAAATCTGGTCACTTTAGAATGGTCATCATGCTCTGCTGTCCCCCAGAAAGACTGGGGGTTGAAATCCACTCGGAGTTGCCTCAGAAAAGAGACTAGCTGATCTACTTGTGAAAATTCAGCCATGAAAACCCAATGTAACATAGTTCCACCTAGGCACACAAGGAGTCATCGCAAATGGACATCAGCTCAGCCACTACTTCTGTTAGGTGGGATTAAGAAAATGCCTATGTAAACACTAGGTTACTATAGTAACCAAGAGTCTTAGAGGAAGACCTTCATAGGCAGCCAGAATGCTTGGAGATTTTCTGTAATATTTCCTCATCTGTAACTTTGAAAAAAAACTCATAAGAACAGCAAGAGAGCGAGAGAGGATAGCTACCAGGAAACAATTAGGAAACATCTCCTCAGCAACTCCCAGAGAAGTCACGCCAGAAGGGGCAACCTGTGTTCCTGGAAGTAAGAAATAACTTGAAAGCTACATAACCTAAAGTTTCTTAAAGTTGGAGAGCAGCGATGCCTGCTGTCACTGATTCCCCTTTATCATTGATGAACAACCCGAATGACTTCCGTGCTCTCTCCCTACCCATCACCTTCTCTGGCCCTCTGCCAACCCATCCAGTCAAATCCCTTGCCTATCTGGCCTCTGGGGGCCCTCTGTGGATAGCAGACCACATGGGTATCTTGGTTCAGACATCCATAATAGCCAAACGCTTTTTGCCATTTTTCTTCTTTTTTTCTCTTTTTCTCCCTTCTTTCTTTCACAATAACCTCCCCGCCCACAACCTCTCCCCTGTGTAATAGACACATGTACACAACACTGCCAAAGGATCTTATTTCATTTGACCGTCAAATTGAAATGCTATTTTTTATTTTATTTCTGGTTTTGAGGGTCATTTATATTTTTCACTCTTTGTTCTCTCCTTCTTCCTCTTCTCATGCAACCTTGTGCCCCTGCAGATATATTCACCTTCCAAGAAGACGCAGGCACACCCACCCAAATAAGGCATTTTGCTTTTTTAAAACCAGTTTTCCTTTTCCCTTAAGCATGTACTCATCCTATTTGTGCTGTCATAGCAACTTAACTCCAACATCCACATGCAAACCACACCCTTTTTGCTTCTGTTTTACTTCTTTGCACATTTCTACTTTTTCCTTCTTTTTCTTATTACTTTATCTTTCTTGTTTTATATTCTTGTCTTTCCCTAATTTTATTTTATCCTTTTTTCTTTGTTTTCTTTTAGTGTTTATATATATATATAATTTTATATATAGATCTATATTTTATATATATAATTTTCTTCTGGTCTAATACATAATGTAGTCAAGCTCTCAAATTCCAAGGAAAGGGAGTGAACCCTGAGGACAGGTAGGGAAAAAAGAACAATCACACGTGAAGAAAAACTGATAAGTTTGGACTTCTTAGTAGAAACTGTGCAGCCAGGAAGACAACAGAGTGACATATATCAAATTCTGAAAGAAAAAACCCTGCCAATTAGGAATCCCAAAATTTATTTTCAGAGTCGCTGCATGGATAAAGCTTCCAGTTAGTACCCTCTAGCCATTGACCAAAGATGTTAATAGTTTTTCTATTAGAGTGCATCGGAAAGTGGATTAGTACAGATATAATCAGGTTAAAATTTAATGCCTTATTTGTTCTCACTTTTGAACCATTTTTAATTTGACTTTGTTTTTATTAATTTGTTTTCTTTTCAATTGAGGTTTTTCTCTGTTTTATTTTATTGTTGAGTGTTTTCATTTTGTTTCTCATTTCCGTGTGTTTTTATTTTTCATATAAGTAATCTAGGATAGTTTTGATACAAATATCATACAAATCTATTCACCAA
>PVJH01023540.1:0-34664 GCA_004026705.1 Nesogale talazaci | reverse complement strand
CTGGTGTTGGTGTGCTTCTTCCATGAGGACTTAGTGGACATCACATTTACCTAACTGCTTGTTTGGAGACAAGCCTTGAAGCTCCCAGATGCTATTCTGTCTGATTAGGGAGCACCATCTACTTTCTTCACCGCACTTTGCTAGAGCACCCCTGTCTGCTGCGTTCCGTTCCTGAGGGCAAGTATTAAGCCGCGTCCCGTTGTAAGAACGAACTGTTTTTAGACTGAAGCTAGGATTCAGTGTGAGTCCCAAATCCCTTCCTGGAGCTATGTTTTTTTTTTTTCCTTTTCACAACCTTCTTGTTAATTTATGGGAGAGTCTCATCGATCATCCCCCAGAGGAGCGTTCTTATTGCGGATCGTTCTCCTCAAGTCTGGACTCGACCTCACACTTAATAGAACAAGACAGCGAGTGCCCAGCCCTGTGTCCTCCCTCTTCACGGCCAGCTGTGTCTTTGGATCCACCTTGGTGTCTCTCATGTCAGCCCCTCTCCTGGGGGCTCCTTTCCTCTGAGTCTCCCTTTCCCCTGGCTCTGTACTGTACCAAGCACAGCATCCTTGTCCAGTGGTTGGTCTTCCCTGGGGACACGTCCAAAGTCAGCAGGAGGAGACCTCCCCGCACTCAATTCGAAGGAGTATCCTGGTTGTATTTCCTCCGAGCTCAATGTATTCATTCTTCTGGGCAGCACTCTCCAGTTTCTGGCTAGGAATGTATTGTATGATGTCATACACAGACCCGACTGTGCTGAGGGGTTTTGTATTTTGTCACACAGGTGGCTGTGGCTGTTAGGCACTGTGGTATCTGCTCCAAATCCAGTGACCCCACAATAGAGCGAAAAGACTGCCCAGTCATGTGCCAGCCTCATGATACTGGGTGTCACTCATAGCCCGCTCACTGTTGTCAGCCTCTGTGTCAATGCAGAGTTTGATGGCCTTTCAAACAGAAGCTTACCTCCCAACACCCCACCAGACAGTACTCTGTTTCTGTTCAAAATATTTTCCCAGCCCGTTCCCTCACTGGTTAGCCTGGAAGCTTCCGCTGGAAGCTCTTCTTGTAACACATGCAAATAGAAATGACCCAGGAGGAGTCGGAGTGGGTCTGATGATTTAGAGCTTCCTCATAAAGGTAAGCAGAGAGTTACCGGAGAACCCAGCCACTTCCATCATTGATGTGCGTTTATTCCCAAGAGCCCGAAACAGAAAGTCTGTTAGCAGCCTGAAGATAAGCGCCCGCTGATCGGCCCGTAGTGGAAACAACCCAAATGCCCATCAATGAATGAATAAGATGAGGAAGCAAAATCCGGATTTCATTTGGCTTGGCTCCACAATCAAGATTCGACATAGCAGCCGTCAAGAAATCAAACCAGCTACTGCAGAAGGTACCTCTGCTGCCCCAAACCTCTAGAGGGCTTTGAAGAGCAGGGATGCCACTTTGAGGACTAAGGAGGGTCTGACCCCACACTCTGCCATTTGCTACACCTGAAGGTTGGACAGTGCATTGGGACGTCTGCAGAAGAATGCATGCATTTGGATTAGGGTGCTGTGTGTTAGTCCGGGTAGACGAGAGGAACAAATTCATGGACACTCATATAAGAAAGAACTTTACATACAAGAGCAATTGAATATTGAGAAAGCATCCCAGCCCAGTCCAGATCGAGTCTTGAGCCCATATGTCCGATACCAATCTATAAAGTCCTCTTTAGATTCACGAAACACATGCGATGACACTGAATGCAGGAAGATCACAGTCTTGTGGATGGGAGGTCTTGTGGATCCAGTGGCATTGTAAGCATTTCAGCACTGGCGGGCGCTCCACGTGGCCTCTTCAACTCCCAAGGCTCTGGCTGCATCGGGGTAGCTTCACTCCTCAAGCAGGCCTTCAGGGAGTGAGTGAGTTTCCTGTCTCCAGTGAGCTGTTTATCTCCTTAGCACCTCCGAATGAGGTCCTCAAACTGCAGCCTGGTTGACAGGCTAACCTCCACCCCTTCACTCTTAATAATCTCCAGTGGACACCAGATGATGTAATTACCACGTGATGGCAAAGGGAGATGGGAAATACCGTGGACTTCCAGGAGAACAAGGAAGTCCGCTTTGGAAGAAGTACAGCCAGAATGCTCCTTAGACATGAGCGGGGCAGACTTGGTCGGATGTGTTTTGGATGTGTTATGGGGAGAGACGGGTCCTTGCAAAAGGATGACCTGCTCGGCCAAGTCGAGGGCTGAGCAAAGAAGAGGAAGAACCTCCACAAGGTGGATGGACGTGATGGCTTCAACCACAGACTCAGACAGAAGGCCAGTCATGCGGAGGGCACAGGACCCAGGAAGGGTTTCGTCCTATTGAGCAGAGGGTGGCTCTGAGCAGAGACCGACATGATAGTACCTAACCATGGTCTTTTTTTTTTATTATTAAAAGAGCATTTTATCAGGGTGCTCCGACAGCTCTTACAACAATCCCTAGATCAATTGGATCAAGCTTATGTGTGTATATGTTGCCGTCATTCTTTTCTAGACATTTACTTTCTACTGAGCCCTTGATATCAGCTCCTCCCCCCCCCCACCTTCGTGGCCCCTTGATATATAATAAATTATTACTATTTTCATATCTTTACACTGACCGCTGTCTCCCTTCCCCCACAGTGTCTGTTGTTTGTCGCCTTAGAAGTGATGGTGGTGGTTATGTGTCCATCATGGTAACTCCCACTTCCTCCCCCACCTCTTTACTTTCTCCCTTCACTTCTGGTATCGCCATTCCCATTCCCATTCCCGTTCCTGTGTGTCGTGAGCTCTTATCTCTTATCAAAACCTGTTCATCTGCTCTAGTCTAGTCCAAAGTGAGAGGCAGTACTGAGTCATGATAGTAGTAGTGTGTGTGTGTGTGTGTGTATGTATGTATGTATGTATGTGTAAGCCTCAAGGGACCAGAGGAATAGTGTGTACTTTGTTGGTGCTTTACTGCACCCTGGCTGACTCATCTCTTCCCTGTGACCTCTGGTTCTCTTCTGCAGAGTCACTGGGTAGGTTTGAACTTTCCACCTTTTAAGAGAGCGGCCACGTTACTTCCTCATCACGCCCCTGGTACTCCTCCCTGTCCAGTCCAGTCCCCACTGGGCTCCCAAGATCCTGCAGCTTCAGGGGAACAGAAGTCCTCTCTCTCCTGTAGAGTACTTTGTGAGCATTGCAGTGCTTAACCCACTACACCACCGGTCTCTTCCTGTACCCTGACAAGACATCTGCATCCTATCCCCCTCGTGGCCCATGGAGATCCAGGGGCTCAGTCTTGGCCAGCTGTTGCCTTGTGTGGTGGTCCTCGATCATGTTCTCTTCACACTTGGATTCCAGGAAATCCCAGCTGCCCGGCCAAAGTCTGACTTGCACTCCCTGCCAGCTCATGAACTTCAGACATGTCTCCAGACATCCTCACATGCACCACAGCCACTCTAGGCTCCCACCGCTGCGGTGAGCCTCAGTCTCTTTCTACAGTCTCTTAGCTTCCATGTAAACACACGTCCTCTGTCAGAGACACAGCAAAGCCTGTGCCCAGTCTGCCATCTCTAGGGTCCGTGCCTCATTCATGATCTCCACAGTGTCTGTAATCTTGTTATTTGTTAGATTAACCAGCCCCTGATACATCATCATGGGTCAGGTAGAAGCAATTGTACAGCTAGAATAAATAAAGATTATAGTGAAATGATAGAAGAGAGAGAGAGAGAGAGAGAGAAATAATGGAGTCAGACATGTTTCACGGAAGCATGCCCTCCTCCTGGATGGCCATGATCTCAACAGCCAGGTCCATGCACAACATGGGCAGGAAACTGGGACTCAGAGACAGCTGGGGAGCTGGGAGTCAGGGGAGGGGGACGTGAAGGGGAGAAGGAAGAAGCACCCCAGAGCAGGGGAGCATCCTGGAGGGAGCTGCTATACAGTAGGTATCCACGTCACAGGAAGGGGATGCCCAGAGCACACTGAGGTCCAGCCTGTTGGAATAGAATTGCCACAAGGGGCTGGTTCCCAGGGACAGGGACATGCACCTCTCATCATGGGAGTCTGGGAGTCTGAATTCAGGGCACTGAATCTCCGGGTGGGCGCTCTCTGAACTCTCTGGGAGAGGGGCCTTGTTTCTTCTCAGCTTCTATTCCCAGCAGTGGCCTGTGTGCCCTTTCCATGTACTTACTGAAGCTGCTCTTTTATTTCTCCGAAGAGATCAGTGTAACACTCCCCTCCTTAGCATAACAAAGAAGCTCAGGCAGATGGGAATCCAGCCATGGGTGCAACCACAACTACACCCAATTCACCACCACCCAGGGACCCTGCCAGGATCCTGTCAGTTCCTTCGTGAACCCCTTGGACAGGTCAGAGCTGCCCCCGTGGGTGGGCTTTTGAGGCTGCAAATCTGTATAGGAGGAGAAAGTCTTGTCTTTCTGCCTTTGGAGAGGCTGGTGGTTTCGAACTGCAGATCTTGCAGTTAGTAGCTCACTAAGTTAATTGCAAAGATAAGTAGCATAACCGCTAAGGGTAGGAATTCTATTTACATCTTTGGGTGGGTGGTGGTGGGTGGCACACACAGGCCAGAACATGGCAGACCCTATCTGATCAGCCCCCCTTGCCTATTTGAAGGGGGGAGGAGGGGGGAAAGAGTAACAGAGGCAGCACTAGCAGGTGCCCTCAGCTATCACCAGTCCCGCCCCAGTATCCCTTTCAGCCCCCCAAACATGAAACCCCCTGTAGTCTGGTTGATTCTGACTCAGAATGACCCTACAGGACAGCAAAGAGTGACCTCAGAGTACCCCAAGGGGCTCTATCATGGAAGAAGCTGAATGTCAGGTTGCGTGTGCCCCCGAGCTGCTGGAGGGTCTGAACCACTGACCTTTTAGTTGGCAGCTGAACTCCTTGTACCAAGCTCAGCATTTCCTCCAACCCCACCCTTTGCTTCTCTTATTGGTCTGCTGATAAGTCCCCTCCCGCTATGAAATGTGAATGAGAGCTACTGCGACAGCCCCTCCCCACTCACCTCCACCCTGCTACCCCAAAGGGGCATGCATAGGGACTTCTGGGGCAGGCCTACTCCCTGGGTTGCCTTACCCCTGTTCTGCTCTGACTCCAGGTGAGGAGGGGGTGCTTCAGGAACTATGTTGTGGACCAGACTATGTGATTCTTAGGGGTCTGCTTGGCCAGTTTTCAAAAACAGATCTCCAGGCCTTTCTTCCTGGTCTTAGTCTGGATGCTCTGTTGAAACAGGCCTGCTATGAGTGACCCTGCTGGAATGTGAAGTAACAGTGGCATAGCTTTTACCCCTCTTAACGACAAGCCAGCCTGAGTGAGTGTGTGTGTGTGTGTGTGTGTGTTAGGTGTCAAACACATGTCATGTGCCAACCACTGGGCCAAGTGCAGCAAAACTGACAAGCTAAATTATTGCCAATTTTTAGACTTTGTTGTTGTTTTTGTTCCTTCTTAAATGTAAGAAAGGGTATCAAAATGGGTTGGAGAGCTGGGCCAAGTAAGAAGACAAAAATGTATCACTTTCATACAAAATGGGAGATTTTGACGCTATAAGCTGACATTCAGCTAAAGCCCAGAGTGCATGAACAGTTCTGGAATGTACTCACAGAGGGAAAGTACCCAAATATGAGAACATGTGCTACCTCCTTGACTGCATGATTCGGCTCTACTGATTGATGTGAGTCAGACTTTTCCCACAGAAAGATCAGTAAATCCAAGTACCGCTCCACCATGATTGATGATCATTTGGAGGTGTGCTTGAGGCTGTCAGCAGTCACTGCCTGGACTGTGCATCCCTGGATCCTTCCATTCAGTGCAAATCATCAGAGTCAACTAGGGTCATGACACAAAATGTACATAGTTCATTGTGTTTTGTTGTGCAGTATGGACTCATGCGGTTATGCAAGGTACATAAGCACAACATCGTACATATAAAGAATTCTCAATGCATTTATGAATCAATATAATAAAAATAAATAAAAGTGTATGTGTTTCAATTTTGTAGTTGGTAGATCATTTTGACTTGATCATTTTATAAGTAGCTCCCATGCTGAAAAAGTGTGAGCACCCCACACACTTCTACAGTTTACCTTTCTATGCAAGAAAAAAAAAACACTTCCAGTTCTGGGAGGCATCTTTAAGAAAACAATGGGTGCTAGATGCACTTGGCTGCAGGAGAGGGCTTCAGAGGAAAGATGGACTAAAAGGGTCCCTCGGGTGTGGGACAAATAGCAGAAATGTGGGTGAAGGGAGACAGTGGACAGTGTACTATATGAAGATAAAAGTAAGTTACGAATTATCAAGGGTTCATGATGGTGATAGAGGGAGGGAGGGAGGAAAAAAAGAGGAGCTGATCCCAAGGGCTCAAGTAGAAAGGAAATGTTTTGGAAATGATGATGGCAACATAGGTACAAATGCGTTTGACACAATGGGTGTATGGATTGTTGAAAGAACTGCTAGAGTCCTTGATAAAATGATATAACCTTCTCTCTGGGGATGGCCAGCAGGGAAGTGAGTGAAGGGACACATTAAACAGTGTATGATATGAAATAATAATTTGTAAATTATTAAAGGTTCATGGGGGGGGGAAGGGAAATATGGAGAGGTGGAGCTGGGGGCCTGAGTGAAGGGAGGATGTTTTGAGAGATGATGATGACAACAAGTGTGCAAATGAGGTCTGCATACAATTGATGTATGTATGGATCGTGAGCGGAGGTGTATGAGCACCCAATAAAATGATTCATTTTAAAAAAGGGGGGGAAAGGGGAAAGAAGAGTTTTATTTTATTTTTTAGAGGAGATTATACTATAAGGGCTCAAGTGGAAAATGTTTGGAAATGAATATGGCAGCATGTGTGCAAATGTGCTTGATACAGTTGATGTGTTGAATGTTATGATAGCTTTAAGAGCCCCCAATAAAATGATTTTTTTAAAAAAAAAGAAAAGGCAATGAAATTTGTCCACAAATTTTGGAAGCTCCCTCCTCTCTGTGAGCCCACCAAAAAGCTGATATCCAGCCAGCTCCACCCGAGTGAGACCACCACCCTCTCCTGCCTGCAGAAAAGGTTGGCATTGAGGAGTGGGCCAAGGGATTCCTCTGGGGGGACATTGTAGTGGACACTTGAGGTAGGAAGGAAGCATTTCTCCCTTGCTCCGCGTCGCTGTGGCCTCTTCCCCCACCTCCGATCAGCTCCTAAGTCCCCTTGGCTTCTTGGCAGCACCCTTCCAGCACTTTCCTCCACCCTGGTCTTTGCTCTGTCACCTCTCTCTATCCTCCCTCCTCAGTGTCAGTCATGTACTCCTGCGGGGTGGGTCTTTGAGAAAGGAAAGCAGGATGCTCCACCCAGGTTCTTGTCCTGTTCCTACCCCCTCCCTCCCCAGGCACCTTGAAGAAGGGCCTGGCGATCCACTTCTGAAAAAACCAGCCCTTGCAACCCCCCTGGGACCCAGACCTACTCTGGGGATGTCTGTGAGTGCTGGCTTGGGTCCCTCGCAGCACTCACTTGATTCTGTCTCCTCCCCCCACCCCCCCACCTCTCCCCACCATGGAGAGTAAGCCCATCCCTCTTCCAGTTCTCAAGGATCCCCTAGTGCTTGCCCCTCCTGCCTGCCACCTGACAGGTCTGCTCTGGGGCTCCTGTGGCTGGACAGTACTTACTCCTCCTCCCTGGCCCTCGCTCCCTCTGCATCCCTGGCCTGCCTTAGGGTCTGCAGCTGCCGCTGTTGATGTCTCACCTCTCAGCCAGCGATAGTTGCAGCCGGCTGGACTTAATGAACGCCGCGTGGTCCCCAGCCCTCCCGCAGCTTCCTGGCCTAGTTCAAGTTCATTATGCTGACTTACAGAGCAGCGGGGAGCCACCAGAAGCAGTCTTTAGCAGGTTAGCTTCCTGCGTTTCTTGCTAAGTGGATCATGGCATTCAGGAGCATGCGACTGGCGGAGGCCCCAGGCCCTGGGAGAAGTAGATGTCCCACCTTCTACTGTTCCCCGGTGACCTGCACACCCAGAGTTCACCCAATCCAGCATTTTTGCCATATCCTGTGAAAAGATGCCAAGTGGGCTCTGTAAATCCCATTGGGCCAGAGCAGACTCCCTCACTTGTATTTGGGGGTGTGGGGTCACCCTGTAGGGCTGGCTGGCCTCCTGCACCAGACTTTATTATGGGACCGGATGGAAAGGGTATGGATTTCAGATTCCAGGTAGGTCACACCTGGAGGTCCAGGGCCTGTGGGAATTGACCATCTGCTCCATCCAGGGTAGGCAAAGAGGCAGTTGGGGGAAGGCTGCCTGTCTTTCCCCTGCCTTGGGGTATACAACTGACTCAGCACGTGGCCACTCATCAAATGGTTGTAGGTTTGAATCACGGCAAGGCATCTTGGGAGAAAGGCTGGATGATTCACTTCTAAGAATCTGCTGCTGAAAGATGGCTCTGCTCAGACACCTGCAGGGCACTAGGAGCCAGACCCAGCCTGAGGGCAAACCAGTCGAGATTTGGTTCTACTTTGTCGATCCCCTGACCTTCAAACTCCTGAAGGCACTCTCCCTCCCCATCCCCAAGTTCACCTTAGAAAAGAAAAGAGTGTTCCAGGATTCGGGCATGGATCCCCCATGTAGTTGTTGTTGTTAAGTGCTCCCCGGCTCAGGTTCGACCCTGCGTACCACAGAAGGGAATACCGCCTGGTCCTCCACGCTCCTCAGGGTGGTTCTTGTGTCTGAGCCCGTGACTGCAGTCGCCGTGGCGATCCATCTCATGGAGGCGTGTCCCCCTTTCTGCTCCTCTCTGCTTGACCAAGCGTGACGTCCTTTTCCAAGGACCGGTCTCTCCGGGGGACGTGTTCGAAGTAGGTGAGACCGCATCTCTCCATCGTCCCTTCCTCGAACGGGGCTGGCTGTCCTCCTTCCCAGACTGATTTCCTTCTTCTTCTGGCAGGCCAAGTGACTCCCTGTGCTTATCCCCAGCACCGTCACTTCTCCTCTGGTTGTCCCCTTCCGCCATCCCCCTGTCACATGCCTCCAAGGCGATGGGAAAGACCACGGCTTGGGTCACACGCACTTTAGTCCTCAGACCGATATTGTTGCTTTTCAGCATCCTGTAGGGCTCCTTGCCCAGCAGCAGATTTACCCAAACGCAACACGTTGTTTGAGCTCTGGTCTGTAGAGGGGAGGGCAGTGTCAGGCCTTGAGCCAGACTGCAGGGGGAAGGGGATTGGGGGGTCCCCGTTTTGTCCAATGCCAGAGCACCTTAGATCGAGTGATGGTCAACGCTCCTTGCCTCATTTTCAGGGAACACAATGCTGCCCGCTCCTGCATCAGTTCAGGTGGGACTGTTGTGACCCACAGGGCTCCGAGGGGCCTCAGAGTGGCAAGGTGGCTCTCCAGGCCTTTCTTCCTCCATCTTCATGTAATAGGTTCTCTCTTGGGCTCTGCTCACCTTGGAGATGGAACATGGGGAGGGGCTGAGAGTCTAGGAATAGAGAGGGTGGCTCACTGGTGGCTTTGTCAAAGTCCAGTCTGCCCCCTGGGCAGTGTCTGCTGCAGGCCGTCTTGTCCTCAGTCTTCTTACAGGTAGAATCTGGGTCCCACCAGGGGGCTGGGGTAAGCTGCCTGTGAGAGACCAACTCTCCACTGACTGAGGGTGGCAGAAAATACGTTCGCTTCCCATGGAGCAGGTGATGGTATAGACTTGCCAAATTTGAGGTTAGCAGCCCAACTCGTAACCAGGATGCCACCAGGTTTCCTTGGCTTTGAACCTAAGAGATCCCAGTAAAATGAGCTCCATTTATCGTGATGTTGCTTATGGGTCCAATTATCCTGTGAGGATTTTTGTTTCTTTATGTTGAGGAGTAATTCCTATGGAAGGCTGTGGTTTTTGCTCCTCGGTAAGAGCTTTGACTCTCTGATTTTAGCAAGCAAGGTATGTCCTCTGCATATTTCAGGTAATTAACGAACCCTTGTCTAACCCGACGCCCAGTTCTTCATATAATCTAGCTTCTTAAATGATGTGCTTTGCGTGCACATCAAATAAGTGTGGTACGAAGATACTCCACTGACACACACCCCTTCTCATCTCATTTTAAACCATGCCTTCTCCCACAGTTGGAATGACTGCCTCTTGATCCATTGTGTCCTAGCAGGTCAAAGTCTACCATGCCTGGATGCACAAGACTCCACACCCACTGGCCTCTGATTATCCTGGTGTCATTGCATGTGCTTTGGGAGTCTGAAGAAGACTTTATAGATTGGTATCAGACATATGGGCTAATATTGGACTTATGACCTTGGACTGGACTGGGTTGGGATGTTTTCTCAGTGTTCCATTCCTCTTGTATGTAAACTTCTTTCTTATACACACACACATACACACACATCTGCTCAAATCCACCTGCCAGCTAGTCTCAGCTCTAGCATGAACAATCCAACACCACCATCACCAAAAAATATAAAAACAAGTCAGAAATGCTGTTGAGCGCCTGCCATTCCCATGTCAACCATGGCGTAGTGGTTGAGTGCAAGACTGCAGCCCAGTGGCTTGGTGGTTCAAATCCAGCAGCAGCTCTCCAGGAGCAAGGCTGGGCCTCCTACTCCCACCAGAGGGCAGTGATGCCCCCCCACTCCCAAAAAAGACAAAGATATGTCCAGACTGGGTTTCTGCCTTTGTAGAGTTTACAGCTCTGGGGAGAAACAGACAGGCCATTCAGTGACTGAGAGACTGAGATGCTGGGCGAGAGGGTCTATAACCGCCCCCTCCAAAGAAACAGAAAACAAAACAGAACCTTTGGTGGTCAAGTTGACGCTGACTCATGGCGACCCCCGGTGTTACATAGCAGAACTCCCCATGGGGATTCCTGGGCTGTCATCTTTATGGAAGTAGATCCGGGCCTTTCTTGCATGGCACTGTTGGGTAGGGTTTCAACCACCAGCTCTCAGGTTAGTACAAACCCGATCCCAAGTGGTGTCTGAAGCTGTGGATCTTTATGGGAGCAGACAGCCTCAGCTTTCTCTCATGGAGAAGCTGGTGGGTTTGATCCACCAACCTTGTGGCTAACCAGCTAACACCTAACCCACAGCACCACTGGGACTCCTTCCCCAGAACACAGACATATATAAATGTAACATGATACTATGTAGTAATAATATATCATAGTAATAGAATGCTATTTTGATATCCCTCTTGCTTTCTTCTGGTAGACGTGGTTCGGCATTTGAGAATGGGTGGCATTGAATGTTTCCCCTTAGTGTCATCCCCCTTGTCTGTGTACATAGTGTCCATCCATTGAAGGGCTTAATCTGTACAACTCAGTGATTCATCTATTGCAGTTTGAAACTGGCCTGTGATTTCCTTTTCCTCAATGCTCTTGGCTAAATCAATAGAATTCACTTAGATCATTGGCTAAATTAATGACACCATCGTTCGAGTTACCTGGTGCCCCCAAGAGATGATCTCTAATGTTCTCTGCAATCCAGTGGTGGCGGTGCCTCTACAGGAATCAGAGACATGCATCATTCACAGAGAGATGATGGACCGTGAGCTCCCATGGTGGGTTTTCAAGTCTGTCACTCTCTCCAGGAGCATCCAGTTCTGTCATTCTTCCCCGAAGCAGCGGGTGGTTTTTGAACTGCTGACCTTGTAGTTCACAACCTAGTGCTGGACCACTGCACTACCAGGGATGCTTATAGCATCCATGGGGAATTAAAAGTTGACGTCAGTAAGAGCTGGGTACCTATTTTATGTGTGTGTGTGTGTGTGTGTGTGTGTGTAGTGAAGATAAAGAACGAGGGAGAGATCAAACCAAGATTGCTATTAGGGACAAATGGGCGCTAAGAGGTACCTGCTCAGGAAGAGCAGGTGTGAAGGGTGTCCAGGTTGGGGAGGAGGACAGCTGGTGGAGCATGACAGAGATGCTGGCTGTGGGTGAGGAGTCGATGGCCTTGGCTGCCCGACAGTCATGGGTATCTTCTGGTACACAGGTGTTCTGAGCCTACTGCCAAGGAGCAAGCCAGCAAGGGGATATTGGGGACAGCCCATGGATTTCACCTCTTGTTTTCACCTTCTTCCAGGGGACGGCCAGGTGGATTTCGACGAGTTCATGACCATCCTTGGCCCCAAACTGGTGTCTTCAGAAGGTCGTGATGGATTTCTGGGGAACACGATCGACAGCATATTCTGGCAGGTGAGTCCGAGTGCTTTTACAGCACATGTAGGTCTGGGAGGACAGCCCCATGATGGGCTGCAGCTGCAGCTACGCCTAGACTGGACGGGGGCCTCTGTGTGAACCAAGAGTCAACGGGGGTTCTTGCCTCAGGTTCGCAGCGGTGGCATTTCTTGTTGTGTTTTTTGTCTGTCGACTTTGGAGTTTGAGGTTTGGGATTTGCCTTTTGGAGGAGTGAGGTTCCTCTACTTCTGATTCATAAAAGTCCCTGGGACCAGGGAGACCCAGCGTGCCTTGGTCACATCTAAGCCAATTTTGTCTGGGGTCCTGGTTTGGCGAGATCCTTGTAGAGCGGGTGGTGTAGCTGCCTCACAGATTTGGATTCTATCTCTTGGGTAACCCTTTGTTGAGTAGACAAGAATGGTTTTATCCAGAAATCTCTACTCTGAGTTTCTCAGTTGGGTTTCCTGTTTCTGTCTTGCAAGATCTCCTAGGCAGTTTCCCATGTCTCTTTTCTAATTATTCAAGTGTGACTAACTAGTTGTTAATAATTTGCTTTCCCATCTTAAAATGCAATGATTGTTTCTTTTCCCTTTTAAAAACAAACAAACAAACAAACAAGCCAAACAACTTTTAAATTGTGATTTCGGTTAAAGTTTACAGAGCAAATTGGTCCTTCCCCTCACCCCCACTCAATGATGACTATTTCCTGGGATTGGGGGGATGTGTACACATTTGAGTAGAACAAGTTGTCAAGTTCAATGAAGCCGCCGGTTACCCAGGAGAAACACAGTCCTCAGCAGGATGCTTTCAGTTCCCGATGCGGCGGCTGTCCCACCACCCAGCGTGTTCCTCTCACCCTCTCAAACGGAGGTCCTCAGCCTTCTTCACGCCGAGACCCTTTCACACCTCATGTGGCGGGGACCCCCCAACCCTAACATTATTGTCGTCGCTACTTCATCACTGTCATTTTGCTACAGCGATGAATCGGGCAACCCTTGTGAAAGGGTCTATGGACCGCCCCCCCCTCCCCCCAAAGGGGTCACGACCCACAGGTTGAGAACTGCTGCTCTAAAAGATCTGCGGTCGACCTGTGTCCCTGGATCTCCTTCCCTATCCGTCGTGCATGAAAAGCCTTTAGTAAGACCTTGCTACCTGTTCTGTGTCAGAGACGGTCCCTGGCTGCAGAAGAATTTAGCTAGGGAAATATGAGAGTGACTGATGTGTGTGTGTTGGGGACTAGGCTGGAATCTTCTGGAATCCCTGGCTGCATTGGTATCGCCCTTTAGCACCCAGCACCTTACATGAATGTCGTTGTGAGGTGCCATTGCGTGGGCTTCGGCTCCTGGCTGCCTTGTGCATCCCAGAATGAAGCAGGGTCTGGTCCTGGGACCCCTTCCCAGCTGTTGCTGTGTTTGGGCTCAGTGTTGTAGCCTCTGAGTCAGGCAGTCCATCCCTTCCAGGGCCTTGGCTTTTTTGGCTGACCTTGGGCTTCTCTAAGTATGACCTCCTTTTCTCAAGACAAGTTCCTCCTGACCACATGCCCTAAGTATGTGAGCTGAGGCCTCACCATCCTCCTCTCTAAGGAGCAGAACGTTCTGGCTGTGCTTGTCCAAGACGGAGTTGCCCCTTTACCGTTCATGCCTGTTCATGCCACAGGGTCGTCAGCCTTCTTCACCAACACCGTCACTTGGATGCCTCAGTTCATCTTGCTTCTCCCATCCTTTACCAATGTCTGGAAGACCCTGCCCTCACCTGGAAGAATGCTTCCAGGCCCTCCCCGCTTTAAGCCTCTCCTTGGGGACCCTGCGAGGGTGGGTGGCCTTCTCCGAGGTGATCGTCCCCACCCACAAAGACAATTGATTAAGATACTGATAGAAAGTGGTAGGAATAGTGAAAACAATGAAACAAAAAGATGTTAGACTTAAGGCAGCACTGACTACCAATGGAATAGTATTGGGGAAGGATAACCTGCCTATACTTTACCACAATGTGTTTGAAATAAACAAACCACACCCAACAATTCCTCGTGAGTCCATTTCAGCTCCGGATGGTCCCATGAGTTTCAGGGTCAAGTCCTGTCCCACAGGGTTTTCATGGCAGTAGCCTGTTGGCTGCAGACCACCAGGCATTTCTTCTGAGACACTTCCGGGTGGGTTTGATCCGCCGACCCTTTGGTGACTCATCAAGAATCAAGCCATTCAATTAAAAACCAAAAATACAAAGTGCCTGCAGGATCCGGATCCCACCCAAGTCAAAGCCAGTTTGCCTCCATGCTCTGTGGCCACTGTTCTGTCCTCTACCGGTCACACTGGTCTGTTTCTCGCCACATTTGGTGGGCAGTTACACAGCTGCTGTTGCCTAGTCCCTGCAGGTGCTCTCAGAGGTCACCTGTCTGTAGGCATGGTCCTCACCCTCCCTCCCCAGCACCGCCTTGGATCCTGTGTCTTCCCTGTGCTGATTCTGGCCTGGAACAGAGTTCCTGAGGTCAGGTCCAACTTTCCCCTTGTCTGCAGGAGACTTGGGAAACTTCTAAGCTGGCTCCACAGCCCTGGCTGGCAGAGGCTGGGAGTCAGACGACAAAAGGTGCCCTATGCAAAGGTGAAGGTGCCCCGGTGGTGCTGTTGGGTAAGCGTTGTGTTGCTAATTGAAGAAGAGTTGATCAAGCTCAACAGCTGCTCCAAGGGAGAAAGATAAGGGTTTGTGTCCCTGTAAAGATTTCACAGTCCCAGAAGCACTACGTAGGGTCACCAAGACTCAGAATCGACTCCAAGGCAGTGGGGCACACAGAGGTTGCCAAGTCCAAACCCAAATGCATTGTCGATGCTGCCCCCGTGGGTTTGCAAGACTCTCTCTTTAAGGAGTGTGTAAAGGCCCGTCTTTCTCCCACGGAGCCGCTGGTGGTTTTGAACGGCTAGCCTTTCAGATGGCAGCTCAACTTGCAAACACCGTGCCAGCAGGGCTCCAGGTGTTCTGTGTAAAAAGGACAGAGATCATATATCATTGTGATGAATGTGGTGGTCTTGGCATAATACGATCACACCCTTCTGTAATCTCAGTGGTGGACACCTCGCATGTAATCATCAGGGAAGACATTCATCTTAAAGGAGGAAGGTACATGGAATGCCAATTTAATCCCATGCCATGAGGTTTAAAAAAATCGACTGGTGGTGGTGGTGGTGGTGGTGGTGGTGGTGGTGTGCTGGGACCTGGGGGTGGGGTTACATACAGCAAAACAGGTCCACCGGTTTCTGGGGCTATAAACCCGAAATCTGCTTGTATCTGCTGAAGCTTGTGTGGACAGCCTCACCGGGGTGGGAACAACGAATCCTGGTCCTTCCAGCTGGGGGGCCAGGCATCTTGCAGGTGGCTGTGTGCGTGGCCAACACCTTTGCGTTCATTTATTTCGAGAGCATTCCCAGCTCCAGCGGCGGCGGAACTGTCAAACCTGACATCAACAGTCGTTTATCCTTCCCTTGCTATTTTGTCAGTGCCATGCTCCCTACAGCTCCAGGAACCTAGGGGCAGCGATGCCCATGCAAGACCAGCCGGACCAGCGGCTCCCCGCCTCCTTCCCACGGTGGCCCTTTCAGACAGCTCCTGGTGGCGGTGACCTCCAACCAGTCCACGATTCTCATTGCTGCTTCATCCCTGTCATCTTGCGACTTTAGGAGTTGTCATGTAAATATCTGAAAGGCCAGGATGTAGTTTCATGGTTACAAATTGAGCACCACGAAAGCATCGTGATGGATCACAAAGGCAATATGTCATCGTGGATTGTGAAATATTTATTTCTAATGACAAATGAAATGACATGTTGTCTCGAAGCATGGCGTAGCCTGGGTCACAGTCTTCACACGGGCGGGTACTCTTAAGTGGGCGTATGTGCATGTGAGTGGACCTGCCTGGAGACCGATAGAGGAGTGGGGTTTCTAAGGCCATCAGAAACAGGTGTTTTCTGATAGTCTCGGATCATTCAACCCCTGAAGGGGTCACGACCCACAGGTGGAGAACCCCCTGGCTGACTGACAGCATCCGGGTTCCCAGGAGTGTGTGTGTGTGTGTGTGTGTTTGTGTGTGTGTGTGTGAAACCGGAAGCAGAAGAGGAGGGGTGGGAGACTCCGGCTACAGCCAATCAGCTCCCGTGATGGCGGCTCCCTTTCCTGAGAGCCGGTGGGGTGAGTGGCACTCCGCCCTCCAAGGGGAGGGGAGAGGGGTTCAAGGAGAGGTTATTTGGGTAGCAGATCGCCAGGCCTTGCTTCCTGGGTGCTCAGGCTCAGACTCGTACCTTCAGCCCTGCAGTGAGCAGACTAGTGTGCCCGTCCGCCGCCTCCATGCTGACGCTGGGTGGGGTGGGGTCATCAGGTAGCTCCGGGCTCATGGCCTCCCTACAGAACGAAACTGGTCGTGTTGGCCAGGCCGGAGTCCAGTGTTGCAGTGGCAGGGTCAGTGCATCTCATGAGTGCCTTCCTCCTTGGCACTGCCCCTCCCTCCAAGCAGGCCGGGTGCCCTTCAGGGCCTGGCCTCTCCGGGTGACATGTCCCAAGTTTCCTGAGAAGAAGCCTCTCCAGCGTTGCCTTGGAGGCGCTTTCTGGCCGCACTTCTGGGACTTATTGGGGAGCAGCCCCTGGGAAGGGGGTGCGGTGTCACCCCTTGAGCAGGAAGAAGTAGGTGAGTGCCTCACATGACTGTTTTTACTGGGTGAGGCGATGCGTCCTGGAGGTGCAATTTTGCAAACCAGCTGCTGTCCCATTTGGCTTTGTCCTGGGAGCTATACCTGGTACCCCTTGTATCTCTGGGTTCCTCTGCATTATTTGCAGGTGCCTGGGCAGCCAACTTCGTTAGGATAATCTCATGTCTGTGGGGATACTTTATTTTCAGGCGTCCTTAGTCACATGCACTGCCAAGGCACCTAGAAGGGTTTCGAGCCCAGTGCCCCACATAATATGGATCATAATCCTTCATCCATCCTACCATTTTAGAAAGGCTCCCTGGCCCAGTATGCCCTCCATGAGTGAAATCCTCTGATAGCAACAGCACTCCCAGGCAGACAGTAATTCTGTCATGAAAGGGTTCATGGGCCCACTATGACAAACAGCCAGGGTTCCTGGTCTGAGTCTGACCTTGACTTTCAGGGACAGTACTCTGGGTCTCTGTCTCGTTGACTCTCTAATGGCCTGTGATGGGGAGGTTGTCCTTACCTTGCTATGTTCCTCCTCACTTACCGACCTGGTTAGGTTTTTGGAGATGGTTACAGAATGGAGGAGAATTCTCTCACTCTATAACCGCCAAATCACTGAGTCTCACAGAGCAGCCATGTGGACTTGCACGATCACACACTCGACCCTCAAAGCCAGTCATGCTGTCCCCTCGTGCCTCCCTGCTGCTTACTGTCATATGTGAGCTGTCAGGGCACAGACTAGTCGGGGAGAGCTGTATCTTCACTGCTGCCAGAGGTAGGAAGCAGCACCGATGGCGCAGTGGTTACACAGTGGGCTGTGAAATGCAAGGTCTGCAGTTCCAGACCACCAGCCACTCCTCGGGAGTAAGAAGGGCCTTTCTACACCCAAAAGAGTCATAGTCGGGCTGAGCCCCCGTGGCGTAAGTGGTTGAGTGCGGGACTGCAACCCGCGGGCTTGGCGGTTCAAATCCAGCGGCAGCTCTCAGGAGCAGTGCTGGGTAGCGCCCACGACCACCAGAGGCAGTGATACCCCCCAATAAATACAAACAAACAAACAAAGAGTTACAGCCTCGGAACCCCACAGCGGCATTTCTACCCTGTTCTATAGGTCAGCTGAATCAACATGGACTCAATGGCAGTGAGTTCAGTTTGGGTTTGGTCCAGGATAGAAGATATTTGGTAGCCAAGGATCAGTGAGAAATAGGTGTTTTTATTTTCAAAGGTGGAGATTTTGAAAGGTGGAGAAAGCTGAGCCCTGGTGGTGCAGTGGTTGTGTGCGGGACTGCGGCCCACAGGGTTGACGGTTCAAATCCAGGAGCAAGACTGGGCTTCCTACTCCCACCAGGGCAGTGATGGAAAGAAAGAAAGAGAGAAAGAAAGAAAGAAAGAAAGGAAGAAAAAAGATGGCTAAATCACACATGTAGCTAATGTCCTGGTAGGAGACTACTCTCTTTGCAGTGAGACAAGGGAAGCATCACACGTGTTTTATTTATTTATTTTTTTTAAGAAACACACGTGTACACACACACAAGTTGCACATGAAAAAGTTGCTCATCTAGCAATGAAAAGAGGACGTGTGAGTCATCTTGGCGAAAATAAGGGCCTGGGGTGGGGAGTGGGGGATGAGAGCCTTTAGGCGCATCACACTCTCATTCCTTTAGGGAGCCACAGACAGAGATAGAATATCTTCAGTGATACACACACACACACACACACACACACACACACACACACACACATATATATATATGTCATTCAGTCTTGCCAGTAATGGAAGAAATGTGAATCACAATCACCAGTGGCATGATTTCCTGTCTATCAGGCAGAAAAGCAAACTTGCCCGCATCAGTCTGAAGAACGGGGCAATCTCAGACACCGCTGGTGGGAAAGGGGCAACTACTTCTTGGAACAAAACTCCTCCTGCAGATGCTTATTGGCAGTTGCTGTTTCTTTTTGGTAAACGTGGAAACCCTATATTAAAAGGAGTTCTGGTTCTCGGGCTCTAAGATAACGGAAATAGTCAGCGGTGTAGCAGCCTAGGGTGGCCGTGCTGGAAGTCCCTGCGAGGCGTTCACACCAGACCTTCCTTTTACCTGCAGTGGCAAGTCGCCACGGTGGAGACTGGATTTACAGTCTGATTCTGTCGCCCTGCAGCGCGGAGTGTATGTCTGTTTATATCCCCATGCAGTGGAGGAAAAATCACCAGGGAAAGTGGGCCGCTTCTGAAAGCACTTATTATTATGGATGGGATTCTAGGGGGGGAGGTAATTTGTCTCCCCCTTTTCCTTATTTATGCATTCTGAAGTGTCTACAAATGAGGATGGATGGTCTGCTACTCCAAGAAGCTAGCAACTTCTCAAATTAACCACAGGATCTTGGAAAGGACATATTTTAATATTGGAAAGGCAGTTAGAGTTGAAAAAGAGTCAGGTGTGTTGATACATGTGTCCTTATCGCCAGTGTTATCAACAAAACATGAGGTCAATAGCAGAGGAAAAAACTCAAAACCATAATTAATTGCAGCCACCAGCTACTAAGAGGAAGGGTGCTGGCGGAGGCCACACCCGGAAGACCCAAGGCTGTCTCATCCGCAGCCAATGGCTTTACCTTCCTATGCTGAAAACACACAAGGGAGGGAGGAGACCTGGATTGATTTTGGAACCGGAAAAAAGATGACACTAATCCTGAATGAATAACTCGTCCACAAATAATTAAGACGGAGAGGTGTTGTCGGAGGAGAGCTGGTGGCCTAGTGGTCAAGTGCGGCTGCTCGACTCTGCAGGAGAAAGGGAGGCATTCCTCTCCTGCACAGAGGGGTCCTTTCAGAAACCCACAGGGGCAGTTCTGCTCTGTCCCATCGGGTCACTGTGAGTTAGATAGCCCCCTTGGTGGCAGTGAGTTTGGTTTGATGTTTGGCCATCAGTTCAAACACATCAACCGCTCCACAGAACAGAGACGAGGCTTTCTGTTCCTGGGAAGACTTCTAACCTCAGGAACCCACAGGGACAGTTCTGGTCCATCCCATGGGGTCTTACTGAGTTGGAATCAACTCCAGGGCAGGAAGAGGGGGTTCTTTTGTGGCCCTGAGGGTGAAGAACTGGTGGGTGCTGCCTTCCATTGCACCCAGGGTCACTCTGAATTAGAACCCACTGGCTGGCACCTAACACCCACTGGTTCTAGAATCCTTCTAAATGGACCCTGGCTGGTGCTCGATGACCTGGCCAGCCAATAGCCTTAGCTGCGAGGAAGGAAAAGTCACAACCAAATAAAAGGAACCCCTCTCCCACTATTGATGGAGGCCCTCCTGACTCGCCGCAGCCTCAGGGGGCAGTGTAGAACTGCTTCATAGGGGTTCCAAAGCTGTCAGCTTCACAGACACTACCTGCCACATCTTTTCTGCCACATCTTTGCCCTGGAGAGCGGCTGGTGGCTTTGAACCACAGACCTTCCCGTTAATAGGTGAGCGCTTAACCACTGTGCTCTCAGGATTCCCGGGGCAACATGGTCAGGAAGGCTCGGCTCTGAGCTGGGGATTCTTATCAACTGCATCTGAATGGAAGAGACAGGGTGGGTAAGCAGGATGTATTATGTCCCAAACTGACACTTGCACCCAAGTTCAAAGAGAACGGAGACATGGGAAAGGCAGGTGGGAAAGTTAATAAGGACCAGCGAACAGATACCCTGAAACCCCCAACAAAGAGCTGCCATTGGGTCAGTTCTGGCTCATGGAGACCCTTTTGTGTCAGTGCAGAACTGGGAGAAGCATCAGGTGTTCAGTGGCTGGCTTTCCGGGGACAGATCTCCAAACTTTCCTTGAGAACTAAATCTGGGTGGACTTGAACTCCCCATCTTTGGGTGGCGGCAGAGCATGTGAACCATTGACACCTCCCAGGGCCGCCTAACCCTACACAAGTGGCTGCTGTAGCAGGCTTCTGAGGAGGGAAGGTGGGGGTTCCTGTGTTTCAGGAGCTGTGTCCTGGAGCCATCTTCTGCGTCACTTCTCTAGGACTGCCTCCCCCACAGGGAGGGCTGCAAACAACAGAGATGTCTTGTCTCTAAGTTTAGGAGGTATCTTTCGTAGCCAGTGCTGGGGCAAGGTCCTTCAATCCTTTCAACATCTGAGAGTTCAGCACTCCTTGGAGATCTCCTGATGTCTTGATGTCCATTTTCCCCTGGGTCTAGGAGTCTCCCAACACTGGGACCCTGGGCCCAAAGGAGACAATCTGCTCTCAGCTTTCTTGGTGGTAGCAGGTCCCTCCATCGCTCCTTGCTGGTTCAATCTCTCAGATCTTACCAGAGCTCGACCTACACCTTACTTCTGTGGATTGCATCCTGCCTTGTTAACATCACACAGTTTAGGATTTACCGCCTGTGAGATAATTCCCTCAGATCTCAAAGTGGAAGGATGATGACATAATACTGAGCATCATAGCCTCGCCAAGTTGATACATGATTTGGGGAGAGAAAATTCAATCCATAACACCTCCTGGCTAGACTCTTGTCATCTCGATCCTGCATGATGGCATCTCAGCTGGGTTGATGGGCACAGTCAGGGCAGTCAGGAGGCAATGGCCAGGCCCTTTTTGCCTTCAATCCCTGGTCCCCAGCTGTGGAGCTTCCGTCAGCTCGGTACTGACTGCAGCCCCACAAGATTGCTTGGTGTGACACCACCATTGCTCTTTCCTGGTATCTGCTCCCGTGGGAAGGACGTTGGTGTTCTGTTGCATTTTCTGCATGACACACTGCCAGTTCAGTGACACATGGCTTCAGAAATGTTGCCTCTCATCTCGCCACTCCACTGAATTCCTTCTGCAACACCCGTGTGGCTGTCTGCGGCTTCAGATTCTCCATCTCTGCAATGCTACTGTCTTCAATAAAAGTGATGATGCGGGCTGAGCCCCGGTGGCGCAGTGGTTGAGTGCGGGACTGTGTCCCACTGGCTTGGGGGTTCAAATCCAGCAGCACCTCTCCAGGAGGAAGGCCGGGCCTCCCACTCCCACCAGAGGGCAGTGATGCCCCCCCAAAAAAAATTTTTTTTAAAAATGATGATACTTTCCCCTCTCTGTAGGGTGTATCTTGGTTCCATTAGTATCGGCTGAGATTTCCTTATGAGCAATCAGAGATGAGAATGAAACTTGTTCTGGGGATGTTAGCATCTAGTCTTCATGAACTGCCACATGTTTTTAACAATATCATTGGTAGGTGGCTGTTGTTATGTTAGTTGCCCTCAAGTTGATGCTCAGTCATGATGACCTTCGTGGAACAGAACAAAAGTGTCCGATTGGCACCATCTTCCCCATCCCTGGTACACTTGAGGTGATCGAAAATACCATGACTTGAGTCAGGCGCACCTCAGTCCTCAAAGTCACATCCCTGGTTTTCAACACTTTCAAGAGATCTTGTGAGCCAGATGGACCCATGCAAGGCAAGGACGTGGGTATAATTTGTGGTACAATATCTTTGAGTGCTATATGCAGTGAGACCGTGTGGTTCAGTTTACCTGCAAAACGGATCCCTGGCTGTTTTGTGGAAGGAGCGAGGAAATGGGGTGACAGTGAGACCCAGTTAGAAAGCTGTTTCAGGAGTCTGGGGGCTCTGATCACCATCAGGGTGATCAGTACTGGGGACTAGTATTGGGATCGGCAGTGGTGTTAGGAGAACGGGTGCAGGGATTATCTTGTAGGTCGAGGTGTTCGCAAAATACAGTGGTGGCATTTTCATTACGTATCCATCATTACAACTTAAACTACAACTATAAACAGCTTTCTTGGCCCATCCATATTTTTCTCCCTCATGTCCTTTTCTGCTAACTATAGTCTCCTCATCCCCTATTTATTTTCTCTGCTTTTACTGAATATACATTGGCACGCGTCCCTCTTATCTAATTCGTGTCATTATTTTAAGCCAGATAGAAGGAACCAGGCTTTTTGATGTTGCATAGTTATGAATATGTATTAAGCACCAAGAGTATACTTAGGAACAAATGGGAGGATGGCTTAAGGCCGGGCAGTGTCTCATTCTGTCGTGCAGAGGGTCAGTGTGGGTTTGGGTGGACTGGATGGCTCCCGACAACAGCATCAGCTGTAAAATACAGTTGTTGTATCAAAGCATAATTATTGGCATAGTAACTCCGCCACGAAGCTCACAATCTAAATTGGAATTACTCAAGTGGCTATTTCCGCACACGGTGTAGGCAAGATGGCATGTGATTTCTGGTACATTACTCAGAAGGCTTTGTGCATTATCGCAAGAATGTTTTAACTGTACCAAGAATCTCCTCCAGTTTTACTCAGTAGGCTTGCTAAAAGAATGAGTCTGTAGGAATTAGGTTTTAAAAATACAAATTATCTTATAGGACTTCAAAGAAAGAGATGCTCCTGGCATGAGTTTTCTAGCAGCCAGGATATGTGCTCCCCCCTCCCCACAACCCACCAAATATGAAATAGACCAAGTTTGTCTTCTATTCTATTAATAACCTCTCAAAATCCTCATTCTTTTTCCCATGTAAGGGCTCAAATGCTGTCCCTGTTTTGAAATGTTCTATCTAAACAAACAAAAACAACCTACCTTGAAGTATTAGGGACTTAACCAGTCAGACTTCCAAGAAACATGAATTCACATTTTAACAGAGAGCATTGAGTCCAGGCAGCAGGTGCCCGGCTGTGTGAGATGTGTAAACAAAGGAAAGCAATTGACCTCCCTCCCATGCAGCATCCACATCATTAGAACGGTTTTCTTCATTAGTTATCCTTTGACGACTGCTGCCTGTGCACAATCCAGTGGTCCTGGGGTGCTGATCCTGTTCCTCAACTCCATTCCTGGTGTGCCTCCTGGTGGTTTTATGCGCACTGTCTTCTCACGGCACATGGAAAGGGAGCCTTTCTCAGCATCATCCTGTTACTGATGACCTATGAAGGCAGGGATGGATTATGCATTTAAAGTTATACTTGTCTAAATCTTAAAACCAAGGATGGGCAATAATTTCTTATTTTTCCTAATCCCCCCAAATTAATTTTATACCGACTTCCTCTTATACTTCCTAATCTCTATGAATGTCATCTGAGATGATCTCTTCTGGTTATTTTGTTTTGTTTTGTTTTGGGGGTAGGAGCCACCTTGGTTGCGATGGTTGTAGATTCCCATGCAGTTGCATGCAAGAGGCCACAGAGATCCCGTCTACCCTCCCTGACTGGCTTCTGAGTTACAATCGTGTAGTACAACAGCGTGGTCAGGATGCCGACCTTGAGGCCACCCCTGGACTTTGTCCAGATATCTCTCACTTGATTGGTACTCATTCATTTACAGGTGTGTTTACCTCTGTACAGCTTGAGCCCATGTGTGGTCCAAGTATGCCTACTGCCACAGTCGAGATACTGCGCCATTCCAACCTCGTTGAGTTCTGCATGCTCCCTTTTATAACCACAGTATCACCATCCCACCCCCGGCCCGGCCACTCAGCTTCTCTCCATTGATGGCATGATATCATTGATGAAATGAGAACAGTTTTGTCATTTCAAGATTGGCTTTTAGAATCACGATATGTACACACACGGTGATTTTAATATCCATGAGACAATATATATCTCAAAACTCTTTCAACTTTTTAAAATTAACAATGCGTGAAAGGAACACAATTCTATGTTTCATGACCAAGAGTCAAACCAGGCTGTAGAAGTAGATCCAAAAATTATATAGATGATAGAAATACAAGGCAGAGAGATTAATGTAACTTAAAACCCACTTATCAGAAGAATAAAGAAAAGTATAAAATTAGACACATAATTTTAATTTCATATCTTATAATGATATATGGCCTATCATTTTATTACATTTATTATTAGATCATATATATGTTTTTCTCTTTTGACCTATTTAAAATATGATATAGTTTTTACTATTTTCTGCTTTCTTTTTGATCGGGATTTCCCCATTTAATTTTGTTATTCTCATTGGGTTTTTAATGTATCCTTTCATCATTCATGTATCATGCCATTTGCTAAGTCAACATTTACTATTCAGTGACTAATTTAAGTAATCCTATTTTATAGCCTTCAGTAGCCACTGCCAAACGGTCCACCACCAGCCCCAGCACCTTCTAGAAACTTAGTTTTCTAGATAACACTTGGTTCTTTCTCACTCCCCTCTGTCATTGGAAACCTTCATCGAATGTCAGTCTCAATATGTTGCCTGCTATGCACGGTGGAGATGAGATGGCACACAATCTGTATCTTTGTGACTGACTGCCTGCCCCTCTGCCCGAAGCTTTAAGACACTTCCACATGGCAGCGTGATCAGGACTTCACTTCTCTCCATGGCCCACTCGTTGCTTGGTATCAATACGCCACCACTCACCTGGGCGTTCGCCTGCGGAGGGCGGGATGCGAGGTGGCTCTTGGTCCCTCAGCACTGTGTCCTCCGGACGCACCCAGATGGCTTGCCCGTATGGCGACAGTCTTTGCCTTTTCCTCATGGAGTAGTTTGCGCGTGTCACGGTTTGCGCGTGTCATTTTTACTAGCCACTCTGTTGAGGGACGCCGGCTTCCTCTGAGTCGGAATCAACTCAGTGGCCCCTGACCACCGGTCGGCGTAGCCCAAATGATGACATGTTGGTGGTAGAGTCTCTCTGGGCGTCTTCTCTTATCTAGAGGTGTGTCCTCTGTGCTTCTGGTTTGATAAAGGAAAGAGGACCTCACACCCCAAACCAGATTCATTCCATCAAGTGCACGCCATCTCGTAGCTTCCTCATCTGATGGCGCAGAACTGCTCCTGAGGGCTCCCAAGGCTGTAAGTCGGACAGGCAGCCTCAGCTGGGTCCCTTGGAGGGGCTGGAAGATCTGAACCGCTGACCTGGCAGTTAGCAGCTCAACGGGTAACCCACGATGTCACCAGGGTTCCTTTATGGCTTTTGCGCGCATTTGTTTAATGTCCTCCACGAGGCAGAATGGTCTGGCCGGGTGTGGTTCTGTCTTGCCAAGAACACTTCAGCTAGGTCAGCTGCGTTTCTCCCTCCCAGGAGTCCAGTGCAGTTTGCTTTTTCACTTATGGGCCATCCCCCTCCTCTTCCCATGCTAGAGAGATGTTTCTCCAGGTGCACCGGCATCCTCATCCCGCGTGTTTACCCACGTCTCAGACCTCGCTTCCTGGCTTTCCAAGCTGCTGGCGTCTGTCCTCGGCTTTGGGGATCCTGACGTCTGCGGTGTGTGGTGTTCGCTGCATATGACCTTCGGTGCCCTTGTAGTTTCCCCTCTCCAATGTTGGGCGCCCCCACATTCTCTTCACGCGGCCAGGCGGAGCGTCGGTGCAAGAGAAGGAGACGGTCGAGATGGCTTGACTCTGTAGCCGCAACGATGGGCTCTGTGTTAGACAGGCTTCTCTAGAGAAACAAAACCAGGACACTAGTAATTCTCTAATTATTTATATAGATAGAAGGATATCTAACACAAAAAAAATGAACAGTTAACTAATCTTTAAAGCAGTACAAATGGCTCGGTGCAGATCACTTGCGTGAGACAGCTAGTACTGGCCGTCCTTTGAGTCTTGAGGTCCGCCGAGTAATCCTCTGTAGAGCAATTGAGGTTATCCGGCCACAGGCAGTAAACAGCAAGGCAGGTCACCAACAGTCAGCCAGATGACAGGGTCCTCAGCTCAAGAGATGCATGATGAAGCAGGGCTTGAAGGAACCTCAACTCACAGCTCCACAGTCCACGGATTAGGTGGCCCACAGGTAGTGTCGCCTGGAGATCGAGGCACGGGACAAACAAGGCAGCCGGCTGGTCTGAAGATCCAAGAGCAAGAGAGCCAGGGCAGGGCTCGCTGAGCCCTTTCTATCTCCGCCCTTCCATCGATCTTACCTGTGCTCATTGGCCATGTCGGCACAACAAGCCTGCCCATCAGAGGCTCAGACATCGCCATCGTAGTGGTGAGGATGGGCCGGGCCATGGTCTGTTTTGTCGCTCAGGAGTCGGAGCGGATCTGGCAGGCCTTGCAGCAGCAGCCCTAGGAGGCACCAGCCCCGGGAGAAGGGCACCGGGCTCAGCACGGACGAGGAGCAAGGAAAGCGGGCCCTCAGGGAGATGGCCGACCCAGCAGGCGCAACCACGGGTGCACACACGGCAGCACTTGGAAGGATGGAGCAGGGCCAGACGGTGCTTCCTCCCGCCGTACAGGAGGTCTCTACGCAGGCACAAGGGGTCTCTGTGAGTGGAACCCACTCGACAGTGCTGAGTAGCTTTTGCCTCCATGGGCCTGGGTGGGGCAAGGGGTTGGCACTCAAGTGATAACCTAAAGGTTGAGAGTTCAAGCCCAGGCAGGGCCACCCCTGAGGAAACGCCCGGCCATCGGCCTCTGTGCAGATAACACCCCAAACTTCACCGCTGTCTAGTCCGTCCTGTCTCATAGAGACCCTGTAGGGGTGTCTCTGTGTAGGAGTGTAGGCAGTGTCTCTGTGGGTTTCTGAGATTATAACTGTACAGAAGTAGAAAGCCCCCCCACCCCGCCCAAGGAGCCACCAGTGGTTTTGAACTGCTGACCTCGCTGTTAGCACGTCCACCAGTCTGGACTCCTGACAGCCACAGAACCCCTGTGAGCACTTCTACTCTGTTACCAAAATCAACTCCACAGCCACGGCTACCAATCTCGTCTTTCTGAATCGCCTGTCTCTTTATTTGTGGTCCTTTTTCTCTCTGCTGGCTTCTGGCTTCCATTTCCTGGTGGTTAGACCCTCCTGGATTCAGAATTAAGGAAGGGGGTGGGGAGGAGAGACTGTTTTATCTTACCCTTTTCTGTGTGCATGAACATTCATTTTATGTCTTTTTTTGCCTTTCCCTTTCCAAACGGCGAAATGCTTAGTTTCTCTTGTGACTCATTATCTTTCCCAAAGTACTCTGCTTAGGATGTTTTCCTTTCCTAATCCATATGACCAATGACCCCAGGTTTGCCCCAGCAGGTAGAGGTTTGTTGACAGTACCTGGCCAATTTCTTTGGGGTGGCGTGTTTCCTTCCTGTGGCTTCAAGGGCACACCACTACCCCTGCTACTCCTCACTGCTACTGGGTGGAACCTGACTCATGGGCAGACCCTGTAATATAGGCTAGAACTACCCCTGGGGTAGTCTGAGGCTGTCACTCCTGACGGGAGTAAGAGAATCTCATGTTTCACCCTAGAAATGGCTGGTGGCTTTGAACTTGTTAATGGCACACTCGCCACAGCACCCCCTGACCTCTTTAGAGTAAGTGTTAGAACCCACAAAGTCAAGTCCCCATCACTGTGTTGTTTCTGACTCGTACCGACCCTCCGGGTCAGGACATGGTCGAAGGAACTAGCCCCCTGGCTTCCCAAAACTAGGATAGTTGACGAGAATAGAAATCCTCATCTTTTTCTTGCAGACTGGCTGCTAGTTTCCAGCTGCTGACCGTCGGGGCGCCTTTGCAGGCCCAGTCCCTAGTAGATTTCCACGCCCACCCCCATGCACATAGCCATGAAGGCAAATGCTTTCCAGATCCTGGCCTGCGGTCTTATCTTCAACTCACAGTCGGTAATCAACTGCCTCTTGCCTTTGGCTATTTCTCTGTGTATCCTTCTGGGAAATTAGCAAGGGAAGTACCTTGATGCCGGGCCAGCCTCCATCTCCACTTGGTGAAGGTTTGCAGAAAATCCCACAGAGGCAGGATAGGTAATGGGAAAAGCTCAGGATTTAAGAGACCCACGGTCTCACTCCTCTGAGGCTGAGAGCGAGTGACTGGATCTCTCTGAGCTCCTGCCCGCTGCACTGTCACACAGCTCAGATCTACACTGTCCACATGGCAGCCTTCTTCTGAGAAGCAGGAGCCTGGCTCGCCTGTAGAGTCAGGGGTTCGAAGCCAAGAGCCCTGTAGACAGCAAAAGATGAGGTCATCTGCCTCAGGGGAAACGTACAGCCTTGGAAATCCTGTGGGGGCAGTTTTGCTCTGTCTCACTGGGCATTGGACTCAGACTGTTAGCAATGTGTTGTGTGTGTACACACACACACACACACACACACACACACACACACACACAGAGTCATTGAGCTTTGTATCAGGGAAATGATTGTAGAGGGCTGGAAAGTCCTAACCCCACAGGTCAGGTGGAAGGCTGGAGACCTCTGCAGGCTTGTGTCCTGCAGTGTATAGGCCAGAGGAGAAAGAGAGAGAGAGAGAGCAAGCTGCCACAATGTCCAGTGGAGGTCCAGCCTACACCCCTAAGGAAAACTACTGTTTCACCTGATGGGTAATGACATCACTTCCTGGAAGAGGATCGCGTAGCCTTGCCCCGCTTCCCACCTGAGGAGTCTGCCCTGTGTGTCATCCTCCTACTCCCCATGCCCTACATCAGGGGTAGAGAGCTTTTTTCTCTGCCAAGGGCCCTTTGGGCATTTATAGTATCATCGGTGGACTCTCCATTTCAAACGTGATGCACTCACCCCTCACGCGATGGGGCTGTGGGTTGGCCCTGACTCGATGGCAGGTGTTGGGCTGCTGAGTTTAATGTGGTGGCAGGAACCACTTCTCTTGGGCGAGGCCTATGCTGTCAGCTGCTGTGGATGCTTTTGCGGACCTTGGACAGCTGCAGGCCAGAGGATCAGGCCCCACCCTATCGAGAAACAGCAAACGGGACTTTGACCTTCTGAGGAATCAGCCCCGCCCGCTCTGGCGCACCAGCTAACATTCATCAGTGATCCTGAGGACAAGTCCTACCAGGTGTCCTCACCCCCAGGAACCCCGGGTGGCTCCGAGTTAAGTGCTCAGCCGCTAGCCCTGGCAGTCCAAGGGCCATGCCAGAGACAGCCGAGGCAGTGGTCTGCTTCTCAATAGGTGGTCACCCTGGAAACCATATTAGGGGGCGGTTCTCCTCCTCCGTCGTGGTGGGGCGCTGTGAGTCAGCCCCTCGTGATGCTGCCTGCTTGTCGGTCTGGGTATTGTTATTGGATTCACGTTGAGTTGGCTCTCCATCAAGGCAGCCCAGGTACCGCAGAGCCCACTGCTGCCCGGTCCTCCACAGTCGTCAGGACGATGGAGGCCATCACAGCCACCCTGGGTCAGGGTCCATCCGCACCACACCAGAGGGCAGGAGTCTCTTGGGATCCCTTGGGTGAGTGGTGACTGATTCAGAAGGGGGTGGGGGACCAAGTCAGTAAGTCTTTCTCCTTTGTCTGTCTTAGTCTCACCTTGGACACTCCATTGTCACCTGGCCACCATGAGTGGCCCCCTTGGTATTCAGAACACCAGTGGGCCAACTTCCAGCGTCACAGCCACCCCAGGAGCACAAACTGTCCACCGCCCCGGGTGGTGGTGGCTTGTTAGCCAGGCTCCACTTGGTAGTGGGCAATGCTTGGTTCTTAGCGGGCCATCCAGTCAGGACAGCGGAAGAAAACGCTGCCCACTCCTGCGCCCTTCTCACCACTGCTCCAAGGTCTGAGCCGTTGTCCCAGCCATAGCCGGACCTTGTCCACCTTGTCAAGGGCCTTCCTCTCTTTCCTCCCCCCATGCTGCACCCAGCACGGCAAGGATAAGAGCCTGACCCCAGAGGGTTGTGTAAGGATGCATTGAGCTCGTGCATGCCAAGCTCCTGAGAGACATCATGGCACGGGGCAAGGTCCAAGTCAGTGTTTGGTGGGAGGAGGAGAGGTGGAGGAGGGGGAGGAAGAGGCAGGTGACCCCCCCCCCCCGCAATCATTAGAAACCCCCTGTTGGCTGTTGCACTGCCACCTTTCAGGGTCCCTGAGAGGCACTTGCCCGCCAACCCAAAGACTATTGATTGCAACATCTCCAGCAGCTCTGCTACAGACAGATCTGACTGTCACCTTCCTGGAGACCACAGCCAATGGGGACAGCTCCGCTCGGTCCCGTGATGTCCTAGGGGTGGGGGCAGCCTGCACAGCAGGGACCACCACCACCAATACCAGGATCACCTCTGGGTCACGCTCTGATCTGCCAGTCCACCACGGCACCAGCCCGGCTGCCCACCTGGAGCCCCACCCCTCCCGCCCCCTTCCCGCTCTCACTCAGTCACCCGGCTCATCCTTCCCTCCCACAGTCACCCAGCCCCCTCCTGGCTAACCTGGCCAGCCCCGCAAAGCCTGAAGGATGGAAGCGACGGAGTCTCTGTCCTCCGAGACCCTGGCCAAGAGGGGAACCTGCCATCTGGAAAGATTGAGACATGTATCTGTCTGCCTGCCCAAAGGCAAAGGGTGGAACCAGACTGGCCTTCAAGGTCACGCCTCTGCCCGGAGTCTTTCAAAGTGCCGGAGTCTTCCTGCAGCTCCCCAACCCTGCAGGCATCATCCTCTGCTCCCCACCTTCTGCCCAACAAGCCTCCAGAATGACACAGCGCCCCAAGCAGGCCTTCGACCTCCAGACGTTCCCACTACTGCTCACTTTTGCTAATGACAACCCCCCCCCAATTAACAACAACAACAACAACAACAAAACCCAGTGCTCTCCTATGTGTGACTGAAGCTGTATGTGATTCCAACTCCTTCAGAAGACAGGCCTGAAGCTTTATGCTTTAGGCCTCTCCCCTCCTGGATTTTCCCAGAGTTCCCCCACCCCCCCAGGCTGATGTGCCCTTCTGTCCCCCACCCAGGGGCTACCCTGCCAAAAGCAGGGTGAGAGTCAGCACCTCTCATGACCCCATCAAAACCCAACTTGGCTTCAGTCCCTTCTGTCCCCTTTCAACGATCTCCAGCTGGAGAGATGTCACTCTCTCCCTAGATGGGGGGCCGCAGTGGGGGATGGGGTGTGAGGTGGGGAGATGACCAATCACCAAAACACCCTGGCAGGCCAGTGACGTTTCTGTTCACAGGACCTGGGAGAATCAAACATTCCACCCAGACAGCAAAGCCCAGACCAAATAGAGCAAACGCTGCCTTATGTAACAGACCTCCCACACTGCATAAATGTTAACGCTATGCAGTGTTTGCTTCAGAAGCTCTTACGAAATTAAATATTGCAGGGCTCTCTCCCCTCTGTGCTCCTTCTGGGTCTCTTGTGCCTTCTTGTCTCCTGAGAGGCTGCAGTTGGATTTGTTTTCTGCTTCTTTAGTCACAGTTTTAGACTTGTGTGGGTATAGAATAGACAGGCAACTCGCTTTACCACTTCACATCAAACAGACCAGCCTTCAGATCCAAGACCCTCCCCTCTGTTCAGGCAGACTCTGTCTGCACCGAGTGTCCAGAACACACTCTTGCTGTAAGACGTTGTGGAAGTGGTGGTGATGGTGGTGGTGATGGTGGTGGCGATGATGGCAGGTGCTGGGAAGTCGACCTTGACTCCTGATGACCTTCCTGACCACAGAACACAGCCTGGCCTGGCTGGCTTCATCATCACCACCACTGACACATTTGAAGGCTTGGTTTAGGCAATTGTCGTTATCCACCTCATTGAAGACTTCCTTCTATTTTTGATGGCCCGCTACCACCTACAATGCCTTTCTCCAGCAATGCGTCCTTCCTGGGGATCCATTCAAACAAAGAGAGCCAGAGTCTAGTCTAGAAACCCCATGGTTGTATTATACAGGAATTGTCTAATGCAGTAAATAATTGGGTTGTTTTCTCCCCTCCCCCTTCTCTTCTTCCCCCCTCTTCTTTCTTTTCTTGGGCTTTTCACCACAGGGGCAGCAGTGAGAACCCCCCTTCCCACGGTGCTTTGCAGGAGAAAAGACAAGGCTTTTCCCTCCTGTACAGAGTTCTGTCTCAGAACCCCCCCAGGACAGTCTATCCTGTGCTATACGGTCTCTAGATGCATTTGCTTTGGGTGGTTTCTTAAAAGAGCTTTTCCCGACCCACCCCTGCCGCCGTGTGTAGATTCTGCAGCTACATTTCATGCTCTCCAGGGTCCCATTGCACTGTCATGGACAGGTTTCATCTCCGACCGTCAGTCACTGATTTGGCTCTCCACATCCAGGCCACCGGCAATGCGGCTATGAGTGTCATCTGTCATACCCGCATAGGGCTTCCTCTGGGGTATATGCCTGCAGTTGGAATTTGCTGGGTTGTGGGGGATGCCTATCTGCAGTTCCGGTAGGAATTTCGAAATTACTTTTCCATGTTGTCAGCCAAGGACATTTTCAACGAACTACGTCATCATCGTCATCGTCGTCGGTCTGGCAAAATGCTCTCACGACATATCCGGTGCTGTCGCTGTCACCAAAGCCATCTTTCCAGCTACCAGCCCTTCTTCCTTCCCAACGTTCTCCCTCCAACCGCCGGTGATTGCCAACGCACACTACTGTGTGTATGACCCATTTCAGAAGAAAGACTACAGTCCTTCCTTGCTCTATAAATGTGAAGAGTAACCCTATTCAGTAGCTGGTCTTCCTTGTGGGCGTGAGGTGAGGACATTACTCTGTCGTATCCTGTGGGATGGACCAGGAAACGTGCTTCTTTTAAAACATTTTTCTACATTCCTCTTGAAGGGATCATTCCCGATGTCGTTGGCTATATCATTGTCCGATTCAAAATGGGCAAGACCCAGTCCTGTCAGCTCCTTCAGGCCGACCCAGGCTCCCTGTCTTCCAGTGAGGGGGGCAAGACTTCCTCTCTCACTTTCTTTAGACAAGTTATGATTTGGGGCCAGTCCCTGGAGGTGGGCTTCGTGCCTGGACAAGTACAGTGTCAGGGAGCCACAGGAAGACCCTCCATGAGTGGGGGTGGCACAGGGGCTGCAACAACGTAGCTTCAGCCACAGCCACGGTTCTGAGGGCAGCACAGACCTGGGCAGGGGGTCTCTCTGAGTCTGAACCGACCTGACGGTGCCTGCCAACAAGTGAGGAAGCAGCGTGGGTGGCTCAGCGGTACATCCACAAGGAGGCCAGGCCACAACAAAGAGTACATACCCACGGAGAGCTCCCTCCACCCACAGTCCATGGAGAACTCCCACTATCCACTGCCACGGAAAGTGCCCACAACCCACAGTCCATAGAGAGCTCCCTCCACTCACAGTCACAGAGAGCACCCATGACCCACAGTCCATGGAGAGCACCCACGACCCACAGTCCACGGAGAGCGCCCACGACCCACAGTTGACGGAGAGCACCCACGACCCACAGTCCACGGAGAGCGCCCACGACCCACAGTCCACTTCCTTCTCGGCCGTGATGGCACCAGGCAATCAGTCAAGATGAAATGGCTGGTCGTGCTGCCCCATGAGTGATTGATGGCACTGCCTTAACCAGCAGGCATCCCTGAGAGTTCATGGCATGTCCACCCTTGCACGCATAACTCCAAAGCTTCCCCGACATTGCACCATTCTAGTCCCGTGATTGGGACTTCCCACATCCCTCTTAAACTGCTGCTCATTTCTTGGGGTGAGTGGGCCCTGCTTCCCAGAGTGGGTCACAGGTCTGGTAACCTGGATCGAGCATCTTATAGACATGTGCTTTCTCCTGTGTTCTCTGTCAGCTTTGAGGGTCTGATCCCAGGACTCGTGCCTATACTCTTCTAAGTGCTTTCTCTCTCTTCCTCTCTCTTTGCACACACACTTGCACCCATGAGCGTGTACGTGTGAACACCCACACACACACTCACCCTGTCTTTCTGCAACCCCCCTCCCCACCAGTTAAGACCTGCCTACCTCAGCAGGAACTGACTGATTGATCTTTCTCCACCTGGATGTCATTTTGCCTGTGAGGTAACCGCCTCCTGGTTTTTCTTATCTTCCGTGCAAGAGACGATGCTCTTGATTGATTATTTCTATTAATTATGTATAAAAAATTCTGGAGACAATTAGCTAGAGGTCCATCTCCTGATTATCTCTATTAATAATGTATAGAAAATTCTGAAGACAATTAGCTAGCGGTCCATCTCTTTTGTTACGTTTTTAAAATGG